>PRKT01000236.1:525475-541383 GCA_003671525.1 Saccostrea glomerata
ACAAGTCTTTGAATTGGCTTGTTTTCAATAGAAATCTAAAAGATTTAAAGGACGTGAAATATAATGCTAAAAGCTTTATTGAAAAAAAGAACGATGAAATGATGTAATAATAAATATAGTAAAACATATTCAAGACGTTAGATTTTACTATAAAAATATCTGAAGAAATTAATTTAAAATCAAATAATTATCATTGGTAGTCAAAACGAAACTTTTGGAACTCTATTTTGCATTTGATATGGTCTTTTTGCAACATAAGTTGCGTGTTGTATATAAATAAAGGAACGTTTTATCTTTTCTCCTCAGATATTTTTAAATATCCAAAAAGATTATGAGAAAAATTAGACCTTATTAATAATGAATAAATGTATTTTTTTTAAAATTGTGATGAAATTTTAAATTGCATCGCGAAAACAATTATTTGACCCGGCCCTCTCCACTCATAAAATGTCATTTTTCTGGCATTGCAGATGCAATAAATATATAATTTTTTTTTACAAGTCAAGCTTTTTACGGAATTTACCGAAAATCAGTTAAGCTTATAGTTAGAGAGGAAAACTTCAAGCAGAAGATAATGATGTAGTATACTAATAAATTTTAGGGAAAAAAATCAGGCCTATTTTTCTGGATTTTCGCAAAGTTGGCACTTTATGATGAAGAATTCTTAACAATTACATTGTAATTTGATAGTTTTTATATAAATCTAGGATCAACACTGGACATTTTAATTAATAAATAAGCCGATTGAGCAGCTTACACGAAAAAAAATATGAATACACATCTTGAAAAAGTGTATAAACTTTGAAAGAGAAAAAATATTTTCTTGTTGAAAAAACCCTGTGTCATCAAACAAAGGTTCTCAGTTGTCATAAAGCTTTACACTGAATTCAATCATTGGTTTATATTGCATAATTGTAGAATCCAATCCAAATGTATGGTAACACCTAAATTAAACATGCATGGGTTTTAGAAAAAGAGATCCACACAAAATCTTTCCAAAGTAAACAATGTATTTTGAAGCATTGTTTTCCATAATGGAAGTACTTAAGTTTGTAAGCGTCATGTTCTGATAGTAAGTCGCCATGATGATAACTGCTTATGAAAATGGTGAAGAATTTAAGTAATGCATGTCTGCCTGATATAATAACGATGTTAAGGGAAAAATATTATGAAATTATTTCCAGGCTCTTCTTAAGAAAAAATATGCTGATTGCCGTACATGTAAAATAGTTTGCAAGACGCAAACTAAGCGATTCCTCATTTGAATCGGCATTTAATTTAGCGAGATATAATTCAAGCGATATTTGCAATGCCTCAATAGAAAGTTACCAATGACCTTAAATGTAGGAATGAATTGTTAGCAATTATATTTAATTCTAGCGATTATATTTGATTCTACAGATCTTAACACCATTGCTGAAAATGTCAAAATTAAAAATCTTCGTTCAAATTTTTAATTATTCTGTATTATCTTTTTATGCTTGTCTCTCATTTAAAATCATTGGAAATAAAGGTAGCAAAACACAGGGATATATATACAATGAAACTTTAAAGCACATAGAAAGACAAAAATAAAAGTATGCTGACCATGTAATCAGTTAATGAATATAGCATTTTTTTTTATTCTGAATTAATCACCCTTTTTAAAAACGTCATTGACATTGACTTTCACATCGATGCTTCAATTTCAATTATCAGTTTATTATTCTAAATCAATGCTTATATTCTCCATAATTGAACAATAGAAGGAATATAAAAAAAATTGAGAACTAGTTTAATACATTCCATAATACAAATCAAATTCGATCTTAATGTCCATTAATTTTTCAAGTAGTCCTCTCCAAATTTAATGGGCATCCGCCACCGTTCTACCCATTTGGTCCATACAGTCACGTGACATGCTCCGTAGCATTTTTTTCGCAGAAGGTAAAAATTTCCAAGTCTTATGTTTCTGACCATGCAAATTATTTTTTTAATTACATGAGCAGTCTATTCCTAATCCTGAAAGCAGGTTGGGTGGATAAGGATATTCTCTCCCAGAAAGAGCATGAAGACCACAACAAACCGAGCCCCCTGTCTCAGAAACGTCATTAATTCAATGTGGATAATAAATGGACGCCTTCTTTCAATCAAATCTGATATGTTTAAAAGTTTAATTAAACGATATATTAGGGATTTAATGATTATATTATATTATCAAGAAATAAAACTTTTTTCTAGCTCTAACTTGGCGATCATTCAAAACAAATTGATCAACTAAGGACACATCTCTTCTCCAGCTTGCTTCACTGTGTAACAATAAGTGTCATTTTTAACCATCCCTCTTCCTTCACTTAATGATTTAACTTCTGGAAAGTCTTTTG
The DNA here is from genome assembly GCA_003671525.1 of Saccostrea glomerata. Taxonomy (NCBI): domain Eukaryota; kingdom Metazoa; phylum Mollusca; class Bivalvia; order Ostreida; family Ostreidae; genus Saccostrea; species Saccostrea glomerata. The sequence continues at coordinate 527,839 of PRKT01000236.1, forward strand.
TCTTCATAAACCTTGAACACATTACTAGTATTATATGTTACTGCAAAGAAATTTCCAAGTTAAACTTTAAACTGTTCAGCCGATTGTTGCTCGATTAATACTGTGTCAACCAATTTTTGGCACAAGTCACCTACATGTTGATTCAATTTTCACAGTGTAACGCCACAATCATGAAACAAAACATTTCGTTTCATACGCTATGTAAAGAAGGTATGTTTGACTACATGTGTGCCAAATTTTATCCTAATCTGAATTGCGGTTTTGTAAATATAGAGATAGTTCGCGAACTTTTTGACGACCTCTCGTAAATTAATTTGATTTAAAACAAAATTAAGAGCAAAGGCCCTTTTATCTATTTTCCTGTTTTTTTATGTCCCAAAGTTCATTTATATTACAGCTGCATAAAACATTTAGTAGAACATGTATATTGGCTCATTGGTACATTTTGTTATCAAACAATGATGTTAATAATACTCAAGTACGTTAATGATATAATGCATCCATGAATGTTAAAAATGCTTAATAAAATAATTGTCTAAATCATTGCTTTTTGATGAATTGGATTTTGAAAAGCATACTTATCAGTTTTTATACAGCATGATTATTTCTAGGCAGTAAATGTCAAAGTTTTCTATTTCAAAATACTTGAAGTAAAATATTTCTCAAATCATTTTGATTCTTTGCACAATTTCAAGCCGAGAAAAAGCAAAATTTTTAGCGAAGTTCAAGCTGTTAAGATAAAGTAATCAAAATTCCTTTAATAAGAATTTAAAATGTTGCATATAAAAATAAAGCGTCATTAAAAACTAAAATTATCCACGTTGTATGAGAACAATGCAAAGGTGTAATATTTCTAACAAAAAAAATTATTACTCCACAAGCATCGATCACGCGTAAATAAGTATGGAATGCTTGGGCTTTTCCGTCGGCCAGTTTGAGAAAGAAAAAGTACTAGTAGGGAAAAGCCGGTAGTGAATACCCTTTGATCTTTGATAGTAAATACCTGGTTACACTTTTGCCTAGTATAATATTACATGCATGATTGTTTCGGGCTTTTTCGACCAAGTATTGTCTAATTAATGTAGTTGAAATGTGGACGACTCTTTGGTAAATGTCCTTAGAAAAGCTAATAGATCAAAAGGTATTTGCTTTTCAGTCCCTATAGTTGTTGGTTGGATGTACAACTGGAAACATCGATTTTAGTGCTGATATGGTGGAAGTTATTGGAGACATATTCCTGTTGTCCTGACTTAAGAAAATGGTGTACTACATTTAGAGCTCAATATGGTAGTAGATCTTGTAGAAATAATGATGCGACTTGATGTTTCACCTGAGAGCATTTTATTTACCGGTGGGAATCGTATTGGTAAAACAATCCTCGGCTTTATGTTTGGTTGGATTATCACTGGTTGCAAACTCTACTTCTTTGCATTAAGCGATATCGAGTCGATTGTTGGATTAAATGCTTTTTATAGTTATATCAGATGACTTTCACATGGTGCTGTCAACTTTTACCCTGGACTATGGCAGTTTAAGCCCTGCTCCTCAATAGATAGGCTATGACATTATAAAGAATGCATTTGAACTAATGGTCTTGGAAGTTCTAGAGATGTCCTCAAGTTCGCTAAAGAAATCTTGCACTATATATTGGATATATTCCAGAGCGTGACTATGAAAATGAAATTTGGTTTTTTTGAAAAGAAATTTTGAAATAATGAACATCACTCAAGTACATTTAACCATTGCAAAACAGAGCAGAGCAAACAAGGACCTCTAAAACATTCGAGGTTGAATCAAGAGCCATAGAGGAGTGAGCATCCCCTGCCAACCGTGTGCATCACGTTATGATCGGGAAATGATGGGGGAAAAATCCGTCAACAATTCAGAGTGTAAATTATGGTCTTAAAATTAGTATGAAAATCGTCAATAATCATTTGAATTAATGATAGATTGCATTTGCTGAAAAAGACACTGTATCGATCATAGAATTTGCCAAATGATAACTTTAAAAAGACCGTTCGTATTCCTGTTTCTTATCTTGTTTGTAAATTATTTTCATTTCAGGATGGAGTGGGGATGTGGGGTTCGTACGTAAAGCATGCTCTTACGTATTGACACAGCATAATCCCCATATGGTTGCCACCGTACTACTACAAAACTGATATTAATAGACTAGGTGATCATAGTCATTTCATTTACTACAAAACTGAAAAAAACCAATAGCGCGATTAGGATAGTTGAGCTGGTTAACTTTACGTTGCTCTTCCTCTCATTGGCGCATGCGCGCACCGTTTGCCTATTGTTTTTTGGCGTGTTTACCTCCAGCCCACTGTAGCCTGGGTTTATCAAGACTTTCTAGCCAACAATCACATTTACCCACTCGACTGGTCCCCATAAAGTCAATCTTTTTCTGAAGAACATCTGTGGAACTGAGTGGGAGATAGGGTTCGAAATGCCGAAGATGGCCCCTTTCAAATAACGGTTATATTTTTGAAAATGTTCGATAATACATGTATCCCTATTTGTAGGATAAACACCCGATAAACTCCATGCAAAGGAGAAACAAGACTGGGACAGATGCGCGAAGGGGACATTGAAGATAATAAGAATTTTCAATTTTCACTTGTTGGGGGGTATCGTCATTTCAGTTTCATTAACTTACATGTACGGATTATGAGGCAAAGTCATGTGGAATTTTGGTTACATTTTTATTGAAGATGATTTTAAACGTTAGATGGGAAAACTAGAAATATATAAGAAAAAATAAAATTATTTCATCTTAAAAGTTTAGCCTGCGTTTCTTTTTCCTTTCAGTGTATACATGTATTAAACTATGGCTTACGAGGGACGTTCAATAAATAATGCCATTAGCTCGATGGCATACAACAAAGAAGTCAATTGACATAAATCTTGACTTTCTCTCATTATTGAATCTTTAATGAATTGATAACAGTTTGTGTGACCACTTTTAATCGCATTATTTCATCGTGGGAATCTGGAAAACAAGGGCTATTCGAGACACTGCATTAAAAATTAATGGTCAAGAATCAGTAAACTAGAGTAAAATTAAACGCTTCATTAAGGCTGGACTTTTCTATTGCCTCGCCCTCAGTTTTCTTTGGTCATTGTTCTTCTGGCGGGCAGATTATCGTTCTGTCTTCTATAATAGAACGGCATTATACTAGTATTACATTATTGTATTCATGAGCGATCAAATGAAAAGTTAAGAATTCCTCATATTCTGATAATGTGTAGTATATAATGATATGGTTATGTCATAAATTGAAGAAATAACAGTAAAATATCGAGAAATTCGTGTGATTAAACGACGAGAACGGGGGTGTTTAAATGGTTTAGCCTCACACGAGGAAATGTCGTGTTCTAGATTCCTTAACTAACGACGTTCGATCCTGATATTTAAAGTCTTTAACTTTTTTTGCCAATTATATTTTTAGTTTCTACATACTTAGCTTCATTAAAATTCAAATCAGAAAAATGGGGGTCAATATGCTTCTTTTGGCGCTACAGTACATTGAATATGACCTTTTTGCACTGATATTTGTGTCTTGATTAAAAATTACATCTTTGACATTTTCCCTCCAATATTTTTATCCAAATAAAGCATGAAACAAAAAGAACTCTAAATCTTCTTTAAAAAAGACACTTAAAAATTGTGACTGAGAAAAACTTTCAAATTGCTTCGCATAATCATTAATTTGACCTTTCTGCACTAATAAAATGTGATTTTTCTGGCATTGAAAACTTAATAAGCAAGAAAATTATTTGAAAGTCTTAAACTTTATCTGAATTTAAGCAAATAGGTCAAAATTTTCTTAAATATTTAGAAAAGAACATCAAAAGTGGGGGTATATGATGTAAATTTTTAGATATTACTTAATTCTAATGCAATATATAAGTCGTGATATTATACAAAAAAAGGTGAGAAAATACTAACTTCAAATCTGTGTCTAAGCACCTTTAAAAAACCTTCCGCCACAAAATATAGTCCCTAGCATAATTCTACTTGAATGGAATTTAATCGCGTTTTTTGTGTCTACGTATACAAACGTGCATAAATAAATGAACGATGTTTATGGCTTTTAAAATTTATTTAACGTTATAGAAAGATAAAAGTGTTAAGCAGTAATGCATTTTATCAAGCTCAGCTGTGTATATTTGCAAATCTACCTTCAATTATAGGTTACTTGAAAACGAAATAAACGTTGTGGTCTTTATCAAAAGTAAAAGATTTTCTTGGTTGTACAAAGATTTTCTAAAAGGTTAGTGGGTTTTTTGAAATTATAATAAGGAAAAAAATCAACGTGTCATTTAGATTGCCGATATGTAAGTTATGTCATAAATTGAAGAAATAACAGTAAAATATCGAGAAATTCGTGTGATTAAACGACGAGAACGGGGGTGTTTAAATGGTTTAGCCTCACACGAGGAAATGTCGTGTTCTAGATTCCTTAACTAACGACGTTCGATCCTGATATTTAAAGTCTTTAACTTTTTTTGCCAATTATATTTTTAGTTTCTACATACTTAGCTTCATTAAAATTCAAATCAGAAAAATGGGGGTCAATATGCTTCTTTTGGCGCTACAGTACATTGAATATGACCTTTTTGCACTGATATTTGTGTCTTGATTAAAAATTACATCTTTGACATTTTCCCTCCAATATTTTTATCCAAATAAAGCATGAAACAAAAAGAACTCTAAATCTTCTTTAAAAAAGACACTTAAAAATTGTGACTGAGAAAAACTTTCAAATTGCTTCGCATAATCATTAATTTGACCTTTCTGCACTAATAAAATGTGATTTTTCTGGCATTGAAAACTTAATAAGCAAGAAAATTATTTGAAAGTCTTAAACTTTATCTGAATTTAAGCAAATAGGTCAAAATTTTCTTAAATATTTAGAAAAGAACATCAAAAGTGGGGGTATATGATGTAAATTTTTAGATATTACTTAATTCTAATGCAATATATAAGTCGTGATATTATACAAAAAAAGGTGAGAAAATACTAACTTCAAATCTGTGTCTAAGCACCTTTAAAAAACCTTCCGCCACAAAATATAGTCCCTAGCATAATTCTACTTGAATGGAATTTAATCGCGTTTTTTACATTGAATATAGTTCAATTTGCATTGTAGAATTCAGATTTAATGTTATAACTTAAAAATGATGCAGAAATTTATAAATAAAGGACATGACCAAATCCGCTCAAAATAAGATTGTATTTTGACCAAGTGTTTAAAAGAAGGTAAGACAAAAAATCTACTGACATGATATTTCAAGTCATCTGTAAATCAGTTAAATTGACAAACTTACATTTTATTATAAAACTACTTACATGTATATGCAAAAAATTTGATTTTTTTTTCATTTATACCGTAACTTTAGACTGATTATATTTTTATAGTGTAGAAGGGTACATACCGATCTCTTATCCACATCTCCTTCTTTGCAATTATTTCTGGCCATCCAGTGCATACATGGACTTTGCCATTATAACCATAAAGGAGGCGGGTGAATCATTTAGTGAGCTTATTGCTCATGTTGCAGTACTGTACCTCTTGTTTGTTTCGGCCTTTTTATAACTTTTTTTGTGTTGTTGGACTTACCTCTTTCAACAATATTGTTACTGGTCTGTTGCATGTTTGTATTATTTCCAGTTTACAAGTACATCCCATCTTCAACGACAACAAAAATTATCTTTTCTTTCTTTTCCCAAAGTAATAAAAAAGAAAGAAAGAACGTTAAAGGATTTTAAAAATGCAGTTCTTTGTTAAAGGTGCTTAGACACAGATTTGAAGTTAGTATTTTCTCACCTTTTTTTGTTTTATATAACGAATTATATATTGCATTAGAATTTCGCACAAAAATACAATAAAAGTATTATTTCATCTCGAAGTTATTGAAACTTCGATTGAATTTCTGGGTGGGTTTGATTGACACGTATTTGCACGTTCACAAATTGTAATTTTATTCTTGATACTAAAGAAAAATGGGAATTTGAAAATTTGAGAAAATATTAACTTGAAATCTGTGTCTTAGCACCTTTAAGGGTCATTGGCAATATTTCCCCGGTTCGATTCACCTGAAACTTTATATATCAGAGTTATACCACTTTGAATGCCATCGAAAAGGAGAAGTGATCTGAAGAAAGCTTTCTTCTTTCATAAAATTGAGTACTGTGCTCGGTTAAATAAAATTACTCCAGCTCAGATTACCTGACTTCAAATAAAATACGTTATTTTGTCCAGTCTTTCTTTCCCTTGCTTTTCAAAAAATTAAATTAAGACAGGAAATTATGTACACTGTAATAGATACATGTAATTAATTTTTAATTTTATTATTTATTTGATGATATTACTTGAGAATGGTTCATTTATTTCTAACTTGAGACCTATTTTTGCCCTTAGACTTCTTTCGTCTTTGTGAATATTTTAATCACACCTCCTATATGTATATATTCAAATATATGTTCGAAACAAAATGCATATTAACTTGCGACCATGTTTCCTCTCTTTGTTTCTATCATCGTCAACTAATGACAAAATTTAGTTTGTTACTTTTGTGAGCATCTACAATAAAATAAAACATCTTTGCAGCATCTCGCATTGCGTTTATATTCAACTTCTTTATTCAATTGAACGACGATTCGTTTTCAGAATATATATATCTTCTTTGTCTCAGCAAGGGTAAAATCTACTTAAGAAAAATGTATTTAATCTTTTAAAAAATCAATACGCTCTACAAATGCTACCTTTGTTTAAAATTTAACAATGCACCTGGTGTGATGAACTGATAATGCTTTAACATATCACTACTTCCTTGTCCCTGGATTCGTTTCAAAATACTTGCCAATAAAACATACTTCATTTATTAACAGAATGTGATTAAATTTTGTGGACCAATTTGGTTTAATGTAACAGTAGCTCATACCTTTCGATCTTAATGCTGAATAATCATTGCTGGTCCTAAATTATATATTAACTTTACTGTCATGAATTCTATCATCATATGTGGCAAATATACAATAAAAGTTCTTTGTAAAAATGGCCCAATTAAAGCTTGAAATTAGCACTATTAATTGCCTTTACTTTCAGATGAATTTATTGCTTTTCAAATTCCTACCACCAGAAAAATGAAAAATTAATGAGTGCAAAAAGGTCAAATAATTGACTATACCAAGCAATTTGAAATTATTTTTGTTGTCACAAATTTTAATGTGACTCTAAAAAACTGTGATTGATCCAATAATTTATTTGGATTAAAAATATGTTTGGATAATAAAATTCTCAATATTTTTGATAATCAATAGAAACCAACCTCCTTAAATGATACTGATGAAATTTATAAGGCGACTTATAGATCCTCTTTATATTAACATTGTGATTGAAAGAAACATCAAATTGACGCATGATTAAGCACATTTGAAATAGAAGTAGTAACTTGTTCAACCGTGTAAGACAGTGAGCTATGTACATGTTAAAAATCCGTCCATGATTATTTATTTCTCAAGCTGATGTGCTCTGTATTTTTATACCCCCCGCTTGGAAAGCGGGAGGGTATATAGTAATCGGTATTTCCGTCCGTCTGTTACGCTTTGGGGTACCCATCTCTTATCCGCAACTGAAATGATCGGCATGGGCCACGTGTCCAAGCATCTTTTACTGTTGAGTTAGCAATGGATTCCATGACTTCTGAGATGCATTTTTCAATAAAAGTAAAGTAGGATAATTCTTTCGACATGTGCACATCCCTGATAGCAGTATATTCAGGTAAATGTTTTATGACTGCGTTTGACGCGTTTTCTCGTCCTGCATGGATTTTTGCTGTACATGAATGTATTCCGTGTTAGTGTATTTTCTATATTGCAGTAAATGCGTTCAAAAATAATAAATTCTCGGTATAGTTCTATTTTTTTGTTTAATTCTTACTTTTCAAACATGTAATTTATTGGTCAGTTTATGGACTTCTAAAAACTATACTATCGGAGATGTGTACATGTCGACAGCCAGGCTAGAAAATCACTCAAGTGAAACAATTCTACAAGGCTATATATAGCAGGTACAGGTGGCCAAAAATCTTCGATTAAATATGGCGGAATCGAAGAAATATGGCGGACAAGGGCGTACAGGAATGTAGTAAGTCGTACAAAGATGAAAACTAATGCCTTTTTAAGAGTTCATGTCAGCTTTAATGTCTTCATTCTCAGGGTTTAAATATACTGATGGAGGCTATTTAAATTGAGTTTGGTTTTTGTCATTTCATTTCGTATTTAGACTAGTGCATAATTAGACTGACCGTTATTTGCTCAAATCAAGCATATCCTTTGTTGAAGTGAATCAAATAGAGTTACAACCCAAAAGAAAATGTTGTCAGTAAGATGCTATCTTCAATTATATAAGTATTTGCAAATTCAACAGAACTTCATTAAATCTTACTTTCAAACAGCGCAAAGATAATGCACTGTTAAAACAAAATGTTGCATTTTTTCTGGAAACAAATTTAAAACGATTCCCTATCTATATAAGTTATTTGAAAAAATAATTTGAAAAACAAAGTTAGGATTTGTTTGTGAGAAACTTTTGTCCCATATGGCAGCTTTTAGCGAGTCAAACTCTGAGGTCAAAGTCAAGAGACAAAAAATGTGTGTTTTCCCAAAGGAAAGCCTTTCTCAATGAATATACCCGTGAAATATAAAAGTCCAAGAACCCAACTATTCAAACTATTTGCTCAAATCAAACTATTCAAAAGCCATTGCCAAAGAAAATGCTTTTTAAATGTGGACCAAGCTTAAAGTTGTCAACGTCTAAGGTCCTCAAGGATATGCCTTGTCATAACATACCGTAATACAAATGTGAAAGATTAAAGCCCTAATACTAACTTTTTAAAAGTTTATTGCGGAGGTGAAACTTTTTTTTCAAAAGTACGTCAAACTTAAAACAGTCCAATGTTAAAATTTTCGGTATATATCCAAGGGAAGGTTTTGTCAAAAGGTATAAACCAGGTACATTGTATATTAAGATCCCGCACAATACGATGGCTCTTTTTTACACAGTTATTTGATTAGTATTTAGAGGTATAAAAAGCTAAATTATATATGAAGTTGAAGCAATTTTTTATTTGATTCTGTAAAGGTACTTTTGCCAAAATAAAGTTTTAATGTAGTAATTGTTGCTTATATCTGCGATATTGTCCCTGAGCCTCTCTTACTAAATTTAACAGGTTGCATTTTTCAACGAAAATTTATCTCAACTTTATCATGAGGGTAGATTAAACTCTTCGTTTTTTCGAAAGAAAAATAAGAAAATAAAGCAGTCTATTACTATAATCTCAATCCCAAACTTTTGTTTTATATACATATTTTTCTTCAAAGTGTGTGAATTCATGGTTAAAACTGTTGATATACACTCCTGAAGCACACATCGTTGATTTAATCCCAAATTTAACGCAGTTTGAAAAAATTCCTTCAAAGTGCGTTGATTTTGTTCAAAATTTAACGCACTTTGAAGGAATTTTTCAAATTAAAGTACGTAAATTTTACAAAGTGTGATGCCACAATCCCTTGATGCACAATTTATGAAATTTAGGTATGATGGGATTTGAGTTACTTGGGAGTGGAGTTATCAAATCACTCTAAACTAATCACTTATCAACAAATTGTAATATCTAGTAGATAGCATGATAATACTATGGTCGTGATACAGAACCGTAAAAGTCTTAAGCATGGTCGAAACAGGCTAAATGATGTTAATGCTAAAGTGACTGATAAAACATTAGGGGACAAAAATGTTTTCATTCTCGTTTATTTGGACATAACGTAAAGAGACTAAACGTCTGCTGGCTGCTTATATTCAATAAAAGATACATATTTTGGTGTTTCATGGCAATATGGCGGAGCACATGACGTCAAACCACTACGGAATAATTGATTTCTAGCAATATTGTTTAGAGTAAGTTTGACTACTGGTCCAATTATCTATCATTTTCAAGGAAACAACTTTGTCTGTTTGTACAGCCGTCTTATTTAGTGCTAGAATACGTTTATTTTGTGATATCGAATCTATTTGATTACAATCCATTTGAGAATGAGTACAAACTAGAGGCCCAAGGACCTTATAGATCACCTGAGTATCATATAGCAACTATCCAACAATTAAATTGGGTTCATGTTTTAAAACGGAAGCCATGAAATTAACAATTTTGAGAGGGACACCATCGCTCATCATAACTTTACACTTAGCATGTTTAATTTGGTTATTAATACTCAGAGGTGGATCAGAAGGAAAAATGCATTTCAACCATATGATGTAGTGAGGCACTTTTTCTCATCAAAAGTGGATGATTAATACCAAAAAGCAGATTTCAGGGCATTATTTCATTTTCAGATTATGTAACACCTCCCCACGGTACCTTTGTCCCAGTAGCCATGAAATTGATGAAATTTGAAAGAGGTCTTTTCTTCATCATTGATATGTATTAAGATCATTGGCATAATATCCAGGAGAGAAGGAATAGATTTTCAAGGAATTAATGGATTTCACTTTAATATCCCACCATAACACCAGAAACCCTGACACAGGGGCCCTGATATTCTCGAATATGGAAGAGGCGCTTTTTCTAATCATAATTCTGTACATGATTCATTGGATAAGTAAACATGAACAGAGGAGAAGAATTTTAAAGAATTAATACATTTCTACTATATAATCATTAAATCCCCGCCCTAACTCAAGAACCCCTCACCAAGGGGTCATGAAATTCACACTTTTTTATGAGCACCCTTCCTCATCATAACTATATACATCATCCATTGGTTTAAAACCCAGGAACAAAGGTGATGGAAACATAAAATTCACAATGTTTGCCCCCCCCCCTTTACCCATAGATATTATGTGCCAATATTGGTTGAAATTGGTTTAGCGGTTTCAGAGGAAAAGCTAAAAAAGCTTTTAAATGTTATATGATGCACGAAGAACCATAACACATGATGCACGAGGACGGGAAGCAATACATGTAGCTGAGTGACTCAGGTGACCTCAAAATGAGACCATTTTCATTGAGAATTGTTGTAAAAATTAAAGCAAGATTGCATAAGTGATATGAGTATTAATGGCCCGTATGTTCTTAATCAATAAATTATATGACGCATTTTTTCTTTACTAGTAATTTGTTTTAATCGTTGGTAGGTTATTGTATATTTCTATTGAAATTATAGTAATTATTGAGTACTGGAGTTTTCAGATTATTGCTGTACGTACACAAGTATATGTATGCATGTGGAAAGCCGCCACCAAGATTTGGTGAATAATTGGTTCCCCATTTGATAGCTAGCTAGCCGAATGATGGCCTAGTAAAACTATTTTGAAAATGAAGAGAACTACTGCTGTACATTATTACATTTTATAACTACTAAAACCAGTGAAGATTTAACACATCCTATTAGGAAAATAGCATATAGAGCAATTTTTCCATAACAGTTACATTGAATATTCATTGTAATACAAGATCTAACGGCAAAATATTAAATATTCATCAAAGATAAGCAAGATAAAAGAGTAGCATTGGTTTTAGGGCTTGTTTTCCAATGCTGAGAAAAAACATCTTAAGTCTTGTAGCTGCTCAGAAAAACATTACTTGGTTTTGTATTTTTTAAGTGATTGGATGGATTACTACATTGCTTACACGAGCGACATCTCTCTCATCGTCTTTACCCTGACGTCATTAGCCATAGCTTTGAAAACTTCTGCCTGCATAGAGTATTAATTTTGTAGGTTTGCTGTTTTGCAAAACAGTATTAAAAAAATTCCCGCCATTAAACTTGTGTAAAGCTATGTCGCCATGGGTTAATGATTGAAAGAATTTCAAGTTATAAACTATACTTAGTATAAACGCAATTCCAAAAAACTTTGGCCCAATTGCTCTTGAGAAAAATATTTTGAAAATTAACTCAAGTCAAACATTAGAATAACCTTTATTAGTAGAAGTTTCTTTTTTTTTAAATTTGAATCAGCTACTGTAGCTTTATCCAATTTAAAATTCTAAACATTGTATAAAGGCTATAACAGAGATAAAATGTAGATCAACTTCGGTAAGAAAAAAATCATTTTAGCTTTAAAATTTTGGTGAGCTCAAACAAAGATGTTTCGATGCAGTCTTCCAATGAGATAATAGTTTGTACATGTATATATGATTTATTATATATGCACACACGACAGATGTACATTTTTACCAAGAGATGTCATTTATATGTGCAAAAATAAAATAATTTAGTTGTATTTTTTCCAGATCGAAAAAAATATTATTTAAGTTTTCTTAGTTTACATACTTGCTCACTTTTTTTTATGAAAAGACATTGATATCTTTGTGAAGCACATAAAGTTAAAAACAATAGTGTTTATCTTAAATTTGTACTTTGCACTAGAAAATAAATTTATTACGATTATACATATATACAATTATCTAAATTGATGCCAACACATTTTAAGAGATTTTAAGAGTAGTTTAGAAGTTCTTTCTCCAACAGATTGATAATGCTATCAGATGCAATAAAACTCTCCCTAAATGCGGATGTTGGCATATCAGAGAGAATGCTTTGTTTTGCTGTAAAGGGTTGACTAAAATAAATTTGAAAGATAGTAAAGTGCAGTTCTGATCGGATTATGTCAGTTAGAAAGATGTAATCGTGCCTCTCTGTGTAAAACATCTATTAATGTCTTTTTATTGTCGAAAGGGAAATGAGAAAAGCGCAGTGCTAATACAGTGGAAGAAAAAGTTCTCATTTTTTAAACCATTCAATCCTGTATACAGAGTGAAATATTTACACTTCCTGGATTAATAAAAAACAAAAACATAAGAACTGCCTAGTTGGTGCCCATTACGAGGGGTTAGACATTGAACAGATGAGTATTCGCTCTAGGACATAATTTTCAACAACAGTAAATGACTGGCATTTTTTAAGATATATGTTTTGATTTTTCCATTAAATGGTGTTACACCCTTTCTTTATCATGAAATGTTCTAAATATCGTCAACATATCGATGGAATCTATATTTTCTAAAAAACATTTCATAATGACATTTAATTCTAGGAATCTTAATATTTTGCTTTTTAATATGTAATAATAATTATAAAGAAAGCGTTTGATTGTTTGTATTAATCATCTCCTGTACTGACCATTGCAGACACCTTTATATATTGGCAATATAGTACAGTAGGTACTGAGTACCGCTACCTACACTCTTAAAAAAGTTTTACTTAGTATTCATTTTTTACTTGAAATAACAAAGATAAGTAATAGATAATTACTAAGCATTTACTTAAAATTTAAAATCAATTACTGAAATATATGTCAATTACTAGATTCAAATGTTTTACTTGATTTTTGTATTTTAAAGAATTGTTTTACTTACACACTAAAATGTTTTACTTAGTAATTTATATTTACTTAAATTTGTGTATATAAGTAATAACATTACTTGGTCTTTACTTACATTTTACCACTATTTACTATATAATTAATATTT
>PRKT01000236.1:551264-583382 GCA_003671525.1 Saccostrea glomerata
CTTTTTCAAAATCTTTCAGGTAAACCGTATGGTACTTTTTTTTTCAAGTTGACCAACCTCCAACTTTTAAAAAAACCATAATTCACCCGTTATCCTATTGACTTACTTAACTACATGTATGTGTAAAAACGTACGTTATAAAAACTTTTTCCCCTTCAACCCCCACGTTTGAAAAATCATTCAATCCCCCATTGAAAAATTTCTAGATCCGCGCTGTCACAATATGACATGCCTTAGCAAAGAATGAGCTAAAATTTCAAGCATCTACAATGAGTAATATATAATTCGCTGAGAAAACCGTGAGGGAAATTTGGTACATACAGATAAGCAGAAAGTTGACATTGCATTCATACAAAATAAATTACACCATACCAGTATGACATGCAAAAAGTGTGGTAAAAGCACAATCATATTTCAGTATTATGTTCCTGTACATATAAGTAATCAATGATCAAAGTATGGCTTGGTTCAGAATGCAACACGTACGTGGTGTACTAGAAAGTAAAACAATATACATGTTATCCTCCGACATTTAAGGAATCACTGTCTAGTTTTGAGAGTATGCCAGGGCATCAACAATAGTGGGAAACATGGGATAATTTGCATAACGGGCGAAGCCCGTTATGCTAAAATTATCCCATGTTTCCCACTATTGTTGATGTCCCTGGTATACTCTCAAAACTAGACAGTGATTCCTTATATTTCCAATTCATTGTGAAATAAATTGTAGATTTAGACATTAAGAATGTAGACTAATCGATTTAAATTACACGAGGACTTCCATGCCAATTTCAATAGTCCTCGCACACTGACGTCAAACACAAAGGCAGCCGCACGAGATTTACATGCATATTTGGCCTCCTTAGCGTCAGACACAGAGACAGATGCGCACGAAATTTGCATGCGTATTAGGCCTCCTTAGCTGCTGACCTATCGACCTGCCTAATTTACATTCCGGCAGAATTATCAGGAAATCAACTCCGCTTACTTTCAAAGGGTTATTATAGAGAAAAAATTTAGAAATGGAAATATTTTCCCATATACCCAATGTTAAAGCAGTTGAGGGCGGCTTGGTGTAAAATGCGGAGGATGGAGTCTCCACAATGACTCCAAAATGGAGGGTCAGAGAGTGCAAGGGGTGGAGCTTCTTGTGTCAATTTTAATACATTTGCCCGTTTTATCTTTCAATCATTTTAAAAACTGAATACAACTGGGTTGCTTGTAGAGCTCTCCATCAGTGATAAAAAGTGCCTGTCAGAATTAATTACTGAGTCTAGATACCGGTATGTCCTAAAAATTTTATTGCAGATAATTATGTCATGCATAATACATCGCAGATCACTTTGTCTGCAAATTATCAACAATTAAAAATTATACTTTACATTGCTGTAAAAGCTGCAAAAGCTTCTGTATGTGTATTTTTTTTATTGTTTGGGTAATGTAACATTCTAACACATTCTGACGGAGTATCAGAAAATGAGATAACAGATATAATAAGCACGTGCTAAATTTACGACAAGGACTATGCTCCACCTCCTGTATCATCTAACACAAAAGGCTCCACCCCTTGCACTCTCTGACCCTCCATTTTGGAGTTTTGTGGAGACTCCATCCTCCGCATTTTACACCAAGCCGTTGAGGGCACCATTCTTTGATCGTTTATTTCAATATTATCCTAACCTTTTCTCTCGCAAAATAAATACACATAAATACACATCACAAAAATAGACATGTAGAAAATAATGAAAGTAAGTTTAAAACTGTGGCCCATCCAATGTCATTTTTTCGCAAAAAACGTGTAAAATACATGTGAAGTAGAGAACAGATTGGATAAGATGCCCCTGTGGTTCGATTTAGGAGTTCGTCTAGACTATTGACAGAGTATAAAGAACGAGGGCGCTTTTGATTGGCATTCGGCAGGAATCTGGGCGTAAATGAAAAGTGAAAATTTGATCGACATGTCACATGAAATTTTATGATTTTTTTTATCAATCGGGTTCTTGTGCAACAGGAAAGGAAAAAAATTCCCGAAATTGAGCTTTGATTTACTAAAAAATAACTTGAAAATTGGTCAGATCAGACATTTGGTACAAAATGGTACATTTTTAAACACGTTTTTCTATCTTGTTTGTTGTGATCTATATTGTTTGCTGTGTAAGTAGTGTAAATAAAGGTGAATTGAATAAATGAATAATGTGCAAGTTTATAATACATTATAATACGAACTAGAGGAACTAGAGTGTTACCCCCGCCTCCCATATGGATATAATGTTTTGTTCTGGGAGACCCGAAATAAGTGTCAAATCGAAATGTAAAATAGAAGATGCACTTTTGTTAGTTTGTTATTTAATTTTTTTTTTGAAGACTGGGCACTTAAAAATATTAAGCTCTTCAAAATATATCAGCTGAAATACAAAGGCTTTTACTAAAATTGTAACATATTTTTCAATTTTTATTAAATTATATTTTTTGGCAATATTGAACCTCAGAATCACACCATGAACAAGTTTACAAAGAATCAAACCTATAGCAAAATTGATTTTCAATAGTCACGTTACAGCTTATCACTTGAAACTTTCAATGCCTCTCCAAAATAGATCTAAATTCAATCTGAAGATGCATTTCTGTAAAATTACTCGTTATACATTTCGTTAATTTCAAAAAGTGATCAATCCTTTACAAACGTCACTCAGTCGCCATCCAATTCATTGCCCCTGGAGACATCTTTGTTTTTCTTTCTTTTCTTCCTCTTGCTTTTCCTTCCTTCTGACACTTTAGACTCCTGTCTTGAAAGCAACCCCTTCAGCTCCCTGTCTTTCTTCTTTTTCTTTTCTTTCCGTCCCTTTGGTGTTGTAGTTACGTCCCTTGATGTCGATGGCACATCCTTTCCCTTGTCTTTTTTCCTTTTCTTTCCCTTTTTTGGCTTCCCGGTTCCCTCTCTCTCTAGCTGCTGGTTAGTGAGTGGAATGGGAGGTAGGCAGTTTTTTGGATGTCGTTTCTGTAATTATAGTTTAAGAAAACGGTTTTCTTTATTTCATTTTAAAGTTTTCTGATTTATAAAGTAAAATTTCCCATTCTTTCCCAAAATATGATATAGGAAGTTGAATTAATTGAAATAAAGGAACATATACACTAGAGGCAGTCGGTAACTCATTCCCATTTTTTCCAACGTATGGATTCTTCTTTGTTGTCTCAATCTTGAAAACAATGGGGAAAAAAATCAATAAAATGCAAGTTTTTAGCAGCAAAAATACCAAATTTTAAAATTTATATATATTAAGAAATGATATTAATAATGTCTGATTCTATAAGATTTTGTTTTGAAAACATTACTTATTTGATTAACTAATTAATTACATCCGGGTCAATCTTTTTCTGTCGATGTTTCCACTTTATAACGATTAGTATAATCAATATCAATAGGATAACACACCCAACAACACCAGCAATTATAACTGAAAAAGAACCAGGGAGATCAATATGGAGGGATACTTTATAAAAATAAACATAGAACAATTGAGTTAAAACAAAAGTGGAAAATTGTTTTTATGTTCAATAATCATTACCCATCTTTTACAGATTACACGAAAAAAAGAACCCGTCAACATAAAAAATACTATAAATTTCCATGGAAATATAACTAAAATATGTTTCGCCAATGAAGTTAAATATAATCAATATAAAAGTGTCCGCTTTTTAATTTAAGGATCGAGTTGTTGATTGCTGTGTTCTTCTGTTTTCAGTACTACATGTAGCAATCAATAATTAACGTACGTAAAGTTTTGTCCTCATCATTGTCATTGGGCCGACAGGACCGACTCCGAACTGCTTGACAACCGGAAGATCCGGGACAGCTTGACTTCCGCACAGGACAGCTGACTGTTAAGGTGGAATTTACCGGAACTGAAAAAATAAGCCAAAAGTTTTTACAAAGTAGACACAAAATCTGGTAGGATCAACTTAGTCAATTATATTTAGATCTGTCTGCATCTCAAAAATCCCACATATTGATATAAAACACACTGTACCTGGATTGAAGGTGAGCCAGAAATATCCTCCATCACGTGACAGGCTGTTTTTGAACGTTACAATGACGTAATTAGACAAGCTGTGGTACACGTCTGTTTTCTGTATCCCTGTGTTATTGTCACACGCAAGTTTGACGGTCTCATTTGAGTCACAGAACCACAACTCCTGTCCACACTCTAGCCTGAAGTCCCACGCCTGCACATCAATCATGTCATCACAACTCAGGGCTTCTACTGAACACTGAATGACGTCATCAACACTGTTGCAATCTGAGTTCCTTTGCAGTATCGGATTTCCATATTCCTGTCCTTTCAAATGAATATCTGAACGAGTCGTGATGATGTCCGTGTTAAATATATTTTTTACATCTGTAATAAGAACTCCTGTATTATCTATCTACTTTTTCGACGTGGACCTATGTACATACACAAAAACGTAAACACTGACATCTAATTGTTTTATTTGACGTTCCTTACCTTTAACACACTGATAAATCATTGTAACTAGTGTTGTGTTTTCATGGAACTGTGGATCACAGGTACTGGAAAAAGTTGAGCTCCGTGTACGCTCTATTGGTACATCTGTACACTGGACTCTTCCAATACAGTTCTCAAAATAGTCTCTGTACGTTCTATAATTAGATATATTAACTAACCCCCCACAGGTGTTTGACTGATCAATCTGACAACACTGGTCAGTCAGGGTAGAATTTGTCTGGTTTTTATGCAGAACTGCGGGACAAATGTTTGGATCTTTGGCACCAAGTAGTACTTGGTACGGATAAACGACTTCTTCAAAGCCACACACGGGCTGTAATCTCCAACCATCGCCATAACAGGCCTCCAGCTTTCTATCTGTCACTGTATTCGTTAGGAAAAAAACAAAGACGTAGATCAAATGTTTATTTTATTGGATTTTACACTGTAAATTAATAATAAATATAACTTACCACTACACAAACACGGGTGAACACATACCATCCAAACATATACCTTCAGCAACGTAATCTTGAAAATCATTGAACAATCATTACTTGCATTTCTTTAAAACTTATTTCCCCCACAACAACTTATGTTAGAGAATATCTGCAATGATAATCGTTATACAAGTCTTTAGAAAAAGGCCACTGTTTAAATTACGTTATGGTTTATCAATATTGAACACTGGTTTTAAATACACTGCATTTGAACATGAGGTAGTAAAGAATAGAATTTCAGACGCCCTTTAAATCCAACTTATTCAAAAGAATTCTCACTGCTCCAACGACAACAAACACATACAGACAGGGAAAAAACGCAGGATTATATTATCACATGAAAATATTACACTAAATAAATTTCAAATAATGTTAATAAAATAATTTCTCAAATTGACAAGAAAATATCTGTTTTGTAAAGTAATGTTAAAATGTAAGTAATGTTAAAATTGTATCAACCTTGCCTTATACATACCGATGCTTGAATTATTAGCATGGAATGGTATTGGAGGAACTTATGACTTCTTGTGTTTTAACGCAATATATAACAAATAAAGGTTTCAAATAAATATACTGAAAGGAAAAAGAAACGCAGGGTAACATAATATGCCACTTTTTTTAACCGCCTGGCAATTGTTACTATGCACTAAAATCAGTGATCAAAATTACTCAACCGGAAAATTTATGACGTTACGTCATAAATTTGCTAAAAAGCCAAAAAACACGTGCAACTTGATGAAGTTTGAAAACGATCTTCTCGTATCATTTGATGCTTTTGAGGTTTACACATTGATTTTCAGTATTTGTAGATGAAATGCATTTCTTGCAATCTTTTAACAGTTGACGGAAGTTCCATGGGGTCTGGCTTTTACCTTGCCTAAATAAGGACAAAGGCAACAACAGCTTGCTGTGCAGTCGCTAGTAAATTTTCCTCCAAAGAACGCCGTAACCGTCGTCAGAGAGGACCTTCAGTGGTTTTCAATCAACCGTTGACGTTCACAGAGCCACGTCAAGATCGTCCTACCGCATGTTGAATTGCCACCGTACTACTACAAAACTGATATTAATAGACTAGGTGATCATAGTCATTTCATTTACTACAAAACTGAAAAAAAACCAATAGCGCGATTAGGATAGTTGAGCTGGTTAACTTTACGTTGGTCTTCCTCTCATTGGCGCATGCGCACACCGTTTGCCTATTGTTTTTTGGCGTGTTTACCTCCAGCCCACTGTAGCCTGGGTTTATCAAGACTTTCTAGCCAACAATTATATTTACCCACTCGACTGGTCCCCATAAAGTCAATCTTTTTCTGAAGAACATCTGTGGAACTGAGTGGGAGATAGGGTTCGAAATGCCGAAGATGGCCCCTTTCAAATAACGGTTATATTTTTGAAAATGTTCGATAATGCATGTATCCCTATTTGTAGGATAAACACCCGATAAACTCCATGCAAAGGAGAAACAAGACTGGGACAGATGCACGAAGGGGACATTGAAGATAATGAGAATTTTCAATTTTCACTTGTTGGGGGGTATCGTCATTTCAGTTTCATTAACTTACATGTACGGATTATGAGGCAAAGTCATGTGGAATTTTGGTTACATTTTCATTAAAGATGATTTTAAACGTTAGATGGGAAATTTATAAATATATAAAAAAAAAATTATTTCACCTTAAAGTTTACCCTGCGTTTCTTTTCCTTTCAGTATATACATGTATTAAACTATGGCTTACGAGGGACGTTCAATAAATAATGCCATTAGCTCGATGGCATACAACAAAGTAGTCAATTATCATAAATCTTGACTTTTTCTCATTATTGAATCTTTAATGAATTGATAACAGTTTGTGTGACCACTTTTAATCGCATTATTTCATCGTGGGAAGCTGGAAAACAAGGGCTATTCGAGACACTGCATTAAAATTAATGGTCAAGAATCAGTAAACTAGAGTAAAATTAAACGCTTCATTAAAGCAGCTGTAAAAAACGTTAATATTCCAAAAATATATTAACTGAAATATGTGAAAGTTACAGCAACCAATGCCTATTTTATAGACAGGTGAACATGTAGATTTCAATAAACAAAAATTATATAATGGGCATCAAAATGGGTACCGTCCTTGGCAACAAGGACTTACAACAACTAATGTAAATTTGCGAAATTTCAACAAATTATCACTGATTATGTTTTATTGACATTAAGACACATAGCAAAATTGATACAATTCATTTTGGGGAAAGTTCATACTGTTTTATATAAACATTTTATAGTAAAAAAAGTTTAATATTCAAAGGTCACCCTATATTTTGAAAAATGAGTGAAAACGACAGCCTGTAGGAATATCCAAACAATTCTTTTTAAAAATCAAAAATTGTACTTTTCCACGTTATTTACAATAAGATGCACTTGACAAAACTGCAAAGGCCTAAGAAGAGCAAGGAATCGCAAGAGCATAAAACAGTTTTATATGCTATTTTCTGAAATATTAGCGGTCTTGTTCTTTAAATTCATATTCGGGGAGGAAGTTCATATATCTTGAGGCGTCTAGAAAACAATTTTTTGCAAAAAGATTGAAAGGTTTATGAGAGGATGGAAACAGAATGAGGAATTCACTACATTAAATGTCTTCATGACGGCGGCCCAGCCCACAGGCCATGAAGAGTAAAGGAGTTTTGGGGATAAACAGAAAGTACGAGGGTTGTCCCGTAAAATCGTGGACAAAGCGTTTTCCTCTAAAAGTAATGGGCACACTAAGCTGAAAATTTCAGTAAATGTTTATTGATCATATTTAAGTGCATGATAATTTTTTTTTATAAAATATAGGCAAAAATAAAGATTTTATTATGCTTGAATGTGCACGGGGCATTGTCCTACGGCGC
Source organism: Saccostrea glomerata (assembly GCA_003671525.1). Classification (NCBI taxonomy): domain Eukaryota; kingdom Metazoa; phylum Mollusca; class Bivalvia; order Ostreida; family Ostreidae; genus Saccostrea; species Saccostrea glomerata. The sequence continues at coordinate 559,153 of PRKT01000236.1, forward strand.
ACGGACAAAAAACCAAGGTTTTATTAAAGAATACACAAGTTTGAATTCAAAATAAAAGTTTTAAATACATAAGATTTGGATTAAAATTATCCTAATTCAATTCCACAATCAATTTTGTAGTCTTTGTAAACCTTTAAAGGCATTTGGTTAATTTTTGGCAGTTTCTCGAGCATTCGAAATGGGAAAGTGATAAACACAACATACGAAAAATGGCGACGTTTTATGACGTTACGGCGCACCGGAGAGCAGTTCCGTTTTAATTCGATGTTGTAATGACACCTTTAGAGACTTGAAATGACCATAGAAGAAAAAAGATTATAAGAATGTCACCATATCTTTAGTATACAAATGAAGTAGGAGTTTTCTTAGCGAAGTCTTTTTTGATCGAGTCCCTGGAGAGTACAAAACATACTGACAAACTCCTAATGTAATAGCAAAAGACGCTGTCACAGTAGACCGCCAAAATGAGATTTTCTATTAGTTGAATGATGGTGAGAATATTGTCCGTAACTTACTAATATATCTTCAGAAGATTGCATGAGGGTGCCAATTGGTTCTTCGACTTTTTATGGAGACTAAAGAATGTGTATCAATGAAATACTTAAATTTAAATCGGACTCATCCAACTTCATTTTCAGCAAAGATAAAACGTGACGCTGTTTTAGACACTTTGACGTTATAATCCGTGCGCCGTAAGGTGATATAATACATGGCATAAAATCTCATAATTTGTTAATTTATGCACATATTTATCTGAAATTTGCTGTGTATATTACTAAAATATGTACTAAATAATAGTGAAAATTTCAGAACGCAGTGGTGTTTATTATTTACACTAGAGAACTTCTCCACGATTTTACGGGACAACCCTCGTAAATGTTTTGTCACACTAACAAAATTTGCCAGATCTTTAACCTTTGACAAGTTTCATTTCCTAAACTTAGAAAAAACATCTATCAGAAAGAAAAAAACAAGTACAGCAAATCATAGGATCTGTCATATTCCAGTATACGAAGGGTCATACTCAAAAATGTGTTCGAAAAACAATGAGAGATTGAATGAAAATGTTACGGATATGCGTTTTAATTGAAAGAGAATACTTTAATTAACTCATTAAGACTTAGTCATAGAAAAGCGTTTTTTGTTTCTTTCCGAGCCCCAGTGACATTATTTATTGAACGCCCCTCGTACGTACATTAAAACATGCAGGTTTTTCTGAATGCCTGGGTATTTTTTTTCTTTTAAATTATGCTTGTTTATAATATCATACATATACATAATCTATATAGATATTTTTTTTTATATTTTATTTAAACATATTACTACTATAACTACTATTAGTACACGGTCATATCGATCATTTTCCTGTCTTATATTTTTTTTTTGCGCCAAAGCAATCCAGACAACGACCCAGAATGGAAATGCACCTATAAGGAGGTATAGCTTGTTGTATGCGAATAATCACCCCTAAATTAAAAAAAAAATTACAGTGACAGTTTTCTTTATACCACATACATGTACTGGACTTTTCTATTGCCTCGCCCTCAGTTTTCTTTGGTCATTGTTCTTCTGGCGGTCAGATTATCGTTCTGTCTTCTATAATAGAACGGCATTATATTACATTATTGTATTCATGAGCGATCAAATGAAAAGTTAAGAATTCCTCATATTCTGATAATGTGTAGTATATAATGATATGGCTATGTCATAAATTGAAGAAATAACAGTAAAATATCGAGAAATTCGTGTGATTAAACGACGAGAACGGGGGTGTTTAAATGGTTTAGCCTCACACGAGGAAATGTCGTGTTCTAGATTCCTTAACTAACGACGTTCGATCCTGATATTTAAAGTCTTTAACTTTTTTTGCCAAGTATATTTTTAGTTTCTACATACTTAGCTTCATTAAAATTCAAATCAGAAAAATGGGGGTCAATATGCTTCTTTTGGCGCTACAGTACATTGAATATGACCTTTTTGCACTGATATTTGTGTCTTGATTAAAAATTACATCTTTGACATTTTCCCTCCAATATTTTTATCCAAATAAAGCATGAAACAAAAAGAACTCTAAATCTTCTTTAAAAAAGACACTTAAAAATTGTGACTGAGAAAAACTTTCAAATTGCTTCGCATAATCATTAATTTGACCTTTCTGCACTAATAAAATGTGATTTTTCTGGCATTGAAAACTTAATAAGCAAGAAAATTATTTGAAAGTCTTAAACTTTATCTGAATTTAAGCAAATAGGTCAAAATTTTCTTAAATATTTAGAAAAGAACATCAAAAGTGGGGGTATATGATGTAAATTTTTAGATATTACTTAATTCTAATGCAATATATAAGTCGTGATATTATACAAAAAAAGGTGAGAAAATACTAACTTCAAATCTGTGTCTAAGCACCTTTAAAAAACCTTCCGCCACAAAATATAGTCCCTAGCATAATTCTACTTGAATGGAATTTAATCGCGTTTTTTACATTGAATATAGTTCAATTTGCATTGTAGAATTCAGATTTAATGTTATAACTTAAAAATGATGCAGAAATTTATAAATAAAGGACATGACCAAATCCGCTCAAAATAAGATTGTATTTTGACCAAGTGTTTAAAAGAAGGTAAGACAAAAAATCTACTGACATGATATTTCAAGTCATCTGTAAATCAGTTAAATTGACAAACTTACATTTTATTATAAAACTACTTACATGTATATGCAAAAAATTTGATTTTTTTTTCATTTATACCGTAACTTTAGACTGATTATATTTTTATAGTGTAGAAGGGTACATACCGATCTCTTATCCACATCTCCTTCTTTGCAATTATTTCTGGCCATCCAGTGCATACATGGACTTTGCCATTATAACCATAAAGGAGGCGGGTGAATCATTTAGTGAGCTTATTGCTCATGTTGCAGTACTGTACCTCTTGTTTGTTTCGGCCTTTTTATAACTTTTTTTGTGTTGTTGGACTTACCTCTTTCAACAATATTGTTACTGGTCTGTTGCATGTTTGTATTATTTCCAGTTTACAAGTACATCCCATCTTCAACGACAACAAAAATTATCTTTTCTTTCTTTTCCCAAAGTAATAAAAAAGAAAGAAAGAACGATAAAGGATTTTAAAAATGCAGTTCTTTGTTAAAGGTGCTTAGACACAGATTTGAAGTTAGTATTTTCTCACCTTTTTTTGTTTTATATAACGAATTATATATTGCATTAGAATTTCGCACAAAAATACAATAAAAGTATTATTTCATCTCGAAGTTATTGAAACTTCAATTGAATTTCTGGGTGGGTTTGATTGACACGTATTTGCACGTTCACAAATTGTAATTTTATTCTTGAAACTAAAGAAAAATCGGAATTTGAAAATTTGAGAAAATATTAACTTGAAATCTGTGTCTTAGCACCTTTAAGGGTCATTGGCAATATTTCCCCGGTTCGATTCACCTGAAACTTTATATATCAGAGTTATACCACTTTGAATGCCATCGAAAAGGAGAAGTGATCTGAAGAAAATTTTCTTCTTTCATAAAATTGAGTACTGTGCTCGGTTAAACAAAATTACTCCAGCTCAGATTACCTGACTTCAAATAAAATACGTTATTTTGTCCAATCTTTCTTTCCCTTGCTTTTCAAAAAATTAAATTAAGACAGGAAATTATGTACACTGTAATAGATACATGTAATTTATTTTTAATTTTATTATTTATTTTCTTTCGGTAAAAACTAGAGGTACTGTAAACGCTGAACTCATTAAATGATATCACTGCCACCCATATGATTACATGGTGGCAAAATCCGTAGTAACAATACTTAGGGCCCTTTTAACAGTTAAAGTAATAGGCATAAGAAAATACATTTGTTAAATACAGAGAAAAGGTGAAGTATACCAAATCATATTTTTTTTATGTTTATAGGGGTAAAGGCCATGTTTTGCACTGGGGAGACCCTAAATAAGTGTCAGATCTTAGAGTGAAACAGGAGATGCATATTGTATCATTATGTAATTAAAAATCTGTGAAAGTATCATAATTTTTTTCAGTGGAATATGATGAGTTGCGGATAAGAGATAGGTAGCTTTCAACACTAAAAAAAAGAATGGCACGGTCCATGCTTTTTTTTTTATTTTCCAATACTACAACCAACAAAAGTTTGAAAGGGGATCTGACTTTCTAATATTAAGATTTACTATATAAAAATACAAACAAACGTATGTCTGCAAAATCTGCTTCTATTCTAGATAAGATTAAAAGTAAATCGCCAAAAAATGTTTATTTCAAAAATATGAGATCAAGAATTTATTTCTAGAATCTATTTTAACGTCGAGAATAAATGTCTTTGAAATATAAGCAAAATAATAATAATGCATTGTGGCGACGCACATTGAAAACAAAAACGGACTTGGACACATTTTTTTAAAAAGTTCATAAAAAATTAGGGTAAAAACAACGCTATTTGAAACGCTACATATGGAACAAAATCAACGCACTTTGATTTTTTTTTTGCGTAAAATAAGTACATGATTTTTTTTTGGATACCATGGAAAGCCTAAACACACTATGAAAATAATGTGTGTGAAACAAAAATTTCGATTCTTGACTTATATATACGGTAATAGACAGCATTGCTCTGTTACATTTTCTTTCGAAGAACTGGAAGAGCTGATGTATTTCCTTCATCGAGAAAGGAGAGAGGACAGGTGAAGGTCCCTCAGCCCAACTCTTTATCTTTCTTATCCAATGATAATATTTACCTTACTGGTGTACGTGACATTGAAATACTTTCTCTTAATAAAGTTGAGTTAAGGATAGATGATACAAACAAACTTTTGTCAAAAAATTTGAAAATAACGACTGAGTCATGCTTTAATGAATAAAATGAACAAATTTCACCGCGTTGTTTTTAAATTTTTAGTCAAATTTTCCCACAAAATGGAATTTGAAGTGAGAAATATTTGTATAGATTAATAAGGATGGTTTCAGAGAGGCAGACTTTTGAACATCATAAAAGGTTTACAATTTCTTTATATTCTAGAAATACGAGGGGTTATCAAAAAGTTCGTGGACTGAGGCTATGAAATTAGTACTTTGTAGCCTGTGCTTTCAAAATTTATATGGAACATAAAACAACAAAAAATAAAGAAATATTGAAAATTTTAGCCTGATACGTTCATTATTTGCCAAATTATTATAAAATAAAAACGACATCATATGATCACCCGGCGCTATCGCCGTTTATTTAATTTACGTCGGATAACGTCATTTTTTTTCAATGTCCACTTCTTCTTACTCATACACATTTTGATGAGAGTCCCTGGAGATGAGTAAGGACTTACACCCGCCTTGCCAAATGACTTTACAATGTCATGAACAGTGGCCTTCAATGAATATAATATTCCAAACGGATTAATACATTGGGAGAGATCCTCGTTTGATTGTGCCGGTGTAATGACGAAAAGTGACCCCCGTAGAATATTGACCAGGGGGTCATTTTTCTACGTCGAACATTTTTCAACCGTAGAAAAACATTCCAGACCAGTAATTCTACGACTTCACACGCATTGAAAAATGACCCCCATAGAAATTTGAACCCTTGTTTTTATACAATAAAACCATATATCTGTGTCTCCTGATATTTTTTGATATATTTAAAATGAAGGAGGGGGAATTTTTATGTACTTTACTCCTTTGTACAAAAATCCAAACTTTTAGTTTGGCCCTAATTTTTAAACAGTAAATACTAGGAATTCCATATTCCAAATATCAATTCTTAATGGATAGACCTTTTATTTGAAACAAATTAACAATTTTGACCTTGACCTTGGACATTTCCATTTTTACGTAAAAACTTTAGCGATGGTCATAACTTTTGAATTGTAAGGGCTATGGTTTTCATAATTCACACATGTAATCCTTGTTAGAATACCTTTCATTGGATATCAACAACTTTGACCTTGGATTTTGATCTACTGTTTACAAATTTTAAGCTTGGCCATAATTTTTGAACAGTGAGGACTAAAGCTTTCATACTTCACATACGTAATCCTTGTGACAAGACCTTTCTTTGGATATCAAGAACTTTGACCCTTAAACCTTGGAGTTTGACCTTTTCACAAACTTTAATCTTGGCCGTAACTTTTGAACAGTAAGGACTAGCACTTTTATACTTCCCACATGTAATCTTTGAGACAAGGCCTTTCTTTACAAACCAACAACCTTGACCCTTTGATTTTGACCCTAGAGTTTGTCCTACCTTTAAAAACGTTAGTCTTTGTGATAACCTTTGCACAGGTGTTGCTAGGGTTTTATATTTCACATTTGTATTTCTTGTGAAAAGGCCTTACTTTAGGTACCAACACTATTTATCTGCATTGAGAAAGCTAACGCTATGTTGCCATACGGGGGCATAAGTGTTTTATAAACACATCTTGTTCCTGTATATACGGGAAATGCCATACACATCGAGAACGTTCTTATAATGATTTTAAAAAAATCCCTAAAACGGGCACAAATTTGAATCTGAGTGAATACTACGTAATAATTTATAGATATCTATAATTTCATTTTATAAAACTTCTTTTTTCAACACCTTTTAGCCAACAAACACTTAACAAATGGTTGCTGTAACATCCCCTATCTTCTCCGATTTTTCTTAGACACTGACTTTGCAAATACAAATGAAAACTTAGTCTATCATGTCATTACTTCGATATCTAAAGTCCTAGCACATACCGTCCAAAAGTTAAGGTCAAGGTAAAAGTTTTGAATTTCCAAAGTCAAAAGGTTAAAATTGTTTGTACCCAAAGAAAGGTCTTGTCACAAAAATTAAAGACACCTGTGGTCATGAAATATGAAAGCCATAGTCTCATCCAGTCAAAAGTTATGGGCAATGTTAAAGTTTTTGCGGACAAACAGACAGACGGCCGGATGGACGGACAGGAAGAAAAAAAACTATATACCCCGAAACTTCTTTTACGGGGCATAAATATAATATGTAAACTGACAACTTTTTCATAATCAAACAATTTTTTTTCAGTTGGTAAAAAAACTCTTATAAATCATCAGATGTAACTACATTTAGAGAGGGGAAAACGGTAGTACATGTGCCAATTTTTGGTATGACTAAAACTTCTTTCTTTAGTTAATAATTCTTTTTATCCTAAAACCCCCATTTTCTTAAGGTCTTGTTGACATTAGCAAACGACAAAAGACATTATAAAGGTTTTGAGCAGACCCCTTTTTGTTTCTCTGGTATCACAGGTTAGAGGCAACTTAATTTAGTACTTATTTTTACAAATTGAACCATCCCTTTTTTTATGAGAAATTTAAAACTTACGAGGGTTGTCCGTAAAGTTCGTGGACAAGCCAAAAATTTAATAAAAGTTGAGTCATTGATATTTATTATTGGCATATTTCTAATCCTTTACTTAATGTGAATTGAATAATGTGAAAATTTATTCAATTTCAAATGTTTAATTACAATTATTGCTGCATAATTAGACTTAAAATGGAGACCCGGGGCACTGCAAAATGTTAATTAAAAAAATGTTGATCACTGTTTGAATTCCATTTGTATTTTAAAAAATTCTTGGGAAATATGAAAGATTTTTACATTTTGAGGTTGACAGAAGTTATCACGTCAACCGTGCAAAATTTGAACGTTCAAAATTTCAAAATGGCTGAGCAATCAGCTTTAGAACTTACTAAGACATAATCGGAATCGTTCAAAAAAGAGACGTTTTCGGAATAGGTGAAGCAGTGAACAGTGATATAACTCTGCGTTGACACCGGAAAGACACCTACAGAGACCAAATACATTCTGTAAACAATCGGGAAAACATAGTAAAGTACTTTAGGTACCAACACTATTTATCTGCATTGAGAAAGCTAACGCTATGTTGCCATACGGGGGCATAAGTGTTTTATAAACACATCTTGTTCCTGTATATACGGGAAATGCCATACACATCGAGAACGTTCTTATAATGATTTTAAAAAAAATCCCTAAAACGGGCACAAATTTGAATCTGAGTGAATACTACGTAATAATTTATAGATATCTATAATTTCATTTTATAAAACTTCTTTTTTCAACACCTTTTAGCCAACAAACACTTAACAAATGGTTGCTGTAACATCCCCTATCTTCTCCGATTTTTCTTAGACACTAACTTTGCAAATACAAATGAAAACTTAGTCTATCATGTCATTACTTCGATATCTAAAGTCCTAGCACATACCGTCCAAAAGTTAAGGTCAAGGTAAAAGTTTTGAATTTCCAAAGTCAAAAGGTTAAAATTGTTTGTACCCAAAGAAAGGTCTTGTCACAAAAATTAAAGACACCTGTGGTCATGAAATATGAAAGCCATAGTCTCATCCAGTCAAAAGTTATGGGCAATGTTAAAGTTTTTGCGGACAAACAGACAGACGGCCGGATCGACGGACAGGAAGAAAAAAACTATATACCCCGAAACTTCTTTTACGGGGCATAAATATAATATGTAAACTGACAACTTTTTCATAATCAAACAATTTTTTTTCAGTTGGTAAAAAAACTCTAATAAATCATCAAATGTAACTACATTTAGAGAGGGGAAAAACGGTAGTACATGTGCCAATTTTTGGTATGACGAAAACTTCTTTTTTTAGTTAATAATTTTTTTTTATCCTAAAACCCCCATTTTCTTAAGGTCTTGTTGACATTAGCAAACGACAAAAGACATTATAAAGGTTTTGAGCAGACCCCTTTTTGTTTCTCTGGTATCACAGGTCAGAGGCAACTTAATTTAGTACTTATTTTTACAAATTAAACCATCCCTTTTTTTATGAGAAATTTAAAACTTACGAGGGTTGTCCGTAAAGTTCGTGGACAAGCCAAAAATTTAATAAAAGTTGAGTCATTGATATTTATTATTGGCATATTTCTAATCCTTTACTTAATGTGAATTGAATAATGTGAAAATTTATTCAATTTCAAATGTTTAATTACAATTATGGCTTCATAATTAGACTTAGAATGGAGACCCGGGGCACTGCAAAATTTTAATTAAAAAAATGTTGATCACTGTTTGAATTCCATTTGTATTTTAAAAAATTCTTGGGAAATCTGAAAGATTTTTACATTTTGAGGTTGACAGAAGTTATCACGTCAACCGTGCAAAATTTGAACGTTCAAAATTTCAAAATGGCTGAGCAATCAGCGTTAGAACTTACTAAGACATAATCGGAATCGTTCAAAAAAGAGACGTTTTCGGAATAGGTGGAGCAGTGAACAGTGATAAAACTCTGCGTTGACACCGGAAAAACAGAGAGCATTACATTCTGTAAACAATCGGGAAAACATAGTAAAAGAAGTCGTTCATTGACATATAATATTTTAGTTTACGGTATGACATGCGTAAAGGAAAACCATTATTCCGAGATTGCAGTGCTGTAAAATATGAATTTCGTAACGTGATCATGCCGTATTTCCGTAAATGAAATCGTCTTTACACGGACAGTAGTTGGATGATTGCAGGATATGAGACAGACATTGTTAAATATTATTTCAAGAATGAAACCTGAACATTTTGTGCATATTTTTATGACTGGTCAAAACGACATAAGAAATGTATTGAGTTAAACGCTGACTATGTTGAGAAAAGTAACTACTACTCGAATTTAGCTTTTGACGTCGGTAACGTCAAGAATTTTCGTTTTAGTGCTCCGGGTATGCGTGTGTGTCTTTTTTGTATCTGATAAAATAATAACTATTTTTGCTTTGTATTTGTTGAAAACTTGCATATTTATAAAATGAAACATGAATTAAATGAAAAAAATAGTTTCAAATATTTTGACAATGTTTGTCCTTAATTATCAATGTTGTCCAGGAACTTTACGGACAACCCTCGTAATTCATAGAAAACAAAATATTTTTGTTAAGATCTAATTTCTAAGCAATCTCTTTTTTGCGCAAGTTTTAAAAACAGGGATCATAAACGTTAAACTTTTGAAAAATGACATTTTATTTTGATTTTTGCAAATTATTTATCCAGGGTAAAATCAATGAGATTTACAATCATTGAAACTTTTTAAAATTCTTTTACTGACACCAGCTAGAAAATGACCTTTTTAAATAATTAAAATGACAAATGTGGAAACTTACTGTATAAAACATAATAAACAAATCTATGGATACGCGTATCTTTGCGCTAATAGGCTTAGAACATTTTAATAGATATATATCGTTTTCCTTTAATGGGGATAAAACGGTTTGTATTATAAATGTAAGGTATAGTTGACTTTGATTTTGTTATTTTATTTAAGCTTAAGCTTAAAGGCTTTCAGAAATGAACATCTCATATCATAAGGCTGCTTGATATTACCCGTATGCATTTGCCTAACAAGAATATTCCTACCAAAACAAATGTTTTTGCATAAAAAATGACAAGGGGTCAATATTCTACGGGGTAATTTTCTACAATGCTCACGGAGAAAAACGACCCCAAGGCCATAATTTGTACGAAAAAGTGGGTCATTTCTCTACGTAGAATATTGACCAGGGGGTCAAATTTCTACGTAGAAAAATGACCCCCGGTCAATATTCTACGGGGGTCACCTTTCGTCATTACACCGGCATGTTTTGCTTTTGGGAGTTCAATATCTACAACACTTGATCAACGTCATTTTTGACGTGATTGATTTTTTACACTTTGACTGCAAATCGACATTTACTGTGTATCCCTTTTCTCTCTGAATCTATTTTGACATTAAAAGACGAGTACTCTGGATGCATATTATTTCTCTGTAGCCAGTTTCAACATATTGTAGGTCTATACCAGTTTTTTTCAGGGGCAAAACTTTATAGAATGTTAGAGACGGAAACCGCTCCCCCTTTTGACGTCAATTTCAAGGCCTCATTTGTTTCGACATTCCGTGTAAAATTTACGATAAAATTTCATAGAACTTCCAGAATGAAGTGCAAATTTTATATTTTACGGAACAATTGTGTCCCGAATCAAACGTGAATTTACGTGATATTTGTACACACAGGTAGCAAAAACGTCGTGGTTGCGCCGCCTGGACATATATACCATTGCTTACAAAAACATTACTAATTTATTAAAAAATAAATATTATGATTTATTGTTAATTCTTTAGGTAGAAAAGATAATGCTAAGTAGATAGTTTAAAATTCATTGATGTGCCTAAAGCGGTTTTAATTTTATGACGCCAGTCCACGAACTTTTTGATAACCCCTCGTATATATCATTTGCATAATTTTCAATGAAATTAGACCCAAAAATATATACCAATCCAGGCATCCATTTTTTTGTTTGTATCATCTGTCCTTAAATAAGTAAAATAGATTAAAAAATTGAAAAAGCTTTCTCAAGAAAAATTCTAATAAAGCACTCTTTAAAAGAAGAGAGGAACCATATCGCTCACCAAAGAAACAATAGCCAACTGACTTCACTTTGAAGAAGCTTTACAAAACCAGATAATAATTATAAAAAAGATAATTTAATTTAATTAATCTATTCGTCTATAAAATACATAAATAGTTTTTTTGCATCTTAATACTAATCAAATACTGTAAAATGAATTTAACTAGAGGTACTATAATCAACGAGCTCACTAAATACCCCCCGCCTCCAATATGACTATAATGGGAGTGTCCATGTTTTGTTGTGGGAGACCAAAATATGTGTCACGTCAAAATTAAAAATAGGAGGTGCAGAATGGCAATATGTTATATAGATTCTGTGAAAGTTACATCAAATTTCATTCAGTGGTATGAGAGGAGTTGCGGATAAGAGGTGGGTTCCCCAAAGCGTAACGGACAGACAGACGTACAGCTAGACGTACGCACGGACGGACATACCGATTACAGTATACCTCCCACTTTTCAAACAGAGGTATAAATACCCTCCCACTTTTCAAGCGGGGGGTATAATTAGTAAATAGAATTAAAACAAATTAATAAAGAAATAAAAAGTAAAGAAGGAAATAATATTTTGATTTTCCATAATAGTTTCAATAACAGGAACAATTATGCAATTGTAAGATTACATTTTAATGTATCTACGATCGTAAAACCAATGCCCTAGATAAGGCAAAATAAGTCGGCGGTAAAATTAATGATTTTTTTAATCTAATAACTTTATATTCATGCAGGTTATCTGTGTGATCAAATTAATACCATAGTTGCTAATCTGAACAGAATAGCAGTTTCTGAATTTCGATAACAGTTAAAAACTGATACAAAGCACAGGGAAAAGGCTGGATTTCTGTATGTTCTATTTGAACAACATGCATATGCTATTTTGGTTTTTGATATCATTGTTCTGCTAAAGCAACACTTTACCAGACTGAGTACTGTTAAAACTATATAATCATTTATATTTTCCCATGTCTTTCTCTAAGATTTAACTACTAACTAGAGGTACTGTGAGCAAAGAGCTCACTAAATGATACCCCCCGCCTCCCATATGGTTATAACTGATGACAAAGTCCATGTTTTGATGTGGCCGGGAAACCCAAAATATGTGTCGGATCAAAAAGTAAAATAGGAGATGCACAATGGCAATATGTAATAAAGATTCTGTGAAAGTTTCATTAAATTGCACTCAATGGTATAAGAGGAGTTGCGGATAAGAGATGGGAACCCTTAAGCGTAACAGACGGACGGACGGACGGACAGCTATACAGACTGGACATGCCGATTACAGTATACCCTCGCATTTTTCAAGCGGGGGTTTAATAAGGTAATAGCTTTATAACCCATTGAATAAATTGATTTACTCCTCATGACACAGAACAACATACTTTTTTTGCTGCTGTATTGCTTAGTAATACATCTGGTGGGATGCTGAGAATTCTAAATACTAATGTTTTTATACACCCCGCTTGAAAAGTGGGAGGGTATATAGTAATCGTGATTTCCGTCCGTCTGTTACGCTTATTAACTTATCCGCAACTCCTCTTATACTACTGAGTGAAATTTAATGAAACTTTCACAGAATCTTCATTACATATTGCCATTCTGCACCTCCTATTTTATTTTTTTGACACGTATTTTAGGTTTCCCATAGCAAAACATGGACATTGCCATTATATGTTTACCTATGACGTCACATATAGAAAATATAGAAAACTTCTGGATAACATTTGATAGGACGAGTTATTCCTCTTACACATTACCGTAAAGCAATATTTACCAACCCATGGACATTATGAGAGGTGGGGGTATCATTTAGTGAGCTCATTGCTAACAGTACCTCTAGTTTTCAATTACATTAATGATCAGGGGAAAATGTAAATAAAGGAAATAATCGTCTTCTTTTTTCTAAGATGATTATCAATCAATTTACTAGCATTATCACGCAAACAAATTTTCTTTTCGTTTTTATGCGACAACATGCTAAATTTTAAACTAGAGGTACGGTGAGCAATGAGCTCACTAAATGATATTCCCTCCTCCCATATGGTTATAATGGCAAAGTCCATGTTTTGCTGTGGTTCGGGATATTCAAATTTTGTTTAGGATCAAAAAGTAAAATAGGCATCGCACAATGGCAATATGTAATAAAGATTCTGTGAAAGTTTCATGAAATTTCACTCAGTGGTATAAGAGGAGTTGCGGATAAGAGATGGGTACCCTAGAGCGTAACAGACAGACAGACGGACGGACGGACATACCGATTACAGTATACCCTCCCTCTTTTCAAGCGGGGGGTATAACAATATCCATGCACAATATCATGGTGTTTTTATCATAATTTAATAAATAACTAAAAGTTTGAAAAAATGGCTAATCCAGCACAATATCAATAATTATACCCCCGCTCGAAAAGCGGGAGGTGATATAGTAATCGGTATGCCCGTCCGTCCGTCTAGCTGTCTGTACGTCCGTCTGTTACGCTTTAGGGTATCCATCTCATATCCACGACATCTCTTATACTACTAAGTGAAATTTAATAAAACTTTTCAAAGAATCTTTATTACATATTGCCATTGTGCATCTCCTATTTTACTTTTTGATCAGACACATATTTTTGGTTTCCCGGTCACAGCAAAACCTGGACTTTGCCATCAGTTAAAACCACATGGGAGGCGGGGGGTATCATTTAGTGAGCTCATTGCTCACAGTACCGTTTGTTTATTTTAATTATATCAATTAAATCGAAAAAGAAGTGATCGGGAATAAGTTATTATTATTACAATAATAATATCCTTTATGTGACAGAGTTATAGGAATTGTAATTGTTTTATTTGTTATAATTTATTTCTGATGTGATATGTTTTTATTTGGTAATTGTAAAGTTGTTTGGTGTTTTAAAACAATCAAGATCGGGATCAATTGCCTATTTTTAATCTATGACACAATTGTCTTAATTTACAGCCAATCAGCGTGGCTTCTCCCAATTACGTGATCATTCTGTTTATTTATTAAAGGAGAAGACACGCTGATTTGCAAGGGAAATTTTTTGTCGTAAAAAACAAAAAATTTCCCTGGCAAATCAGCGTGTCTTCAATCTTAAATAACCATATAAAAACATCCAATTGCAAATTGGAGTTTATTTTCTTTTATCCCACCCTTTTTTGATGACAGGCATATCAGTGCCTGCTTTATGCTATATTCAATTTTAGGGGGTCAGATTGCATAATATGCTACCAAAGACTTTTGTATTCTTTGAGTTTTTTCTAGTCTTGTCTGACCCCCTCAAAATATGTTTATATTTTTGTTTTGCGTCATTAACTTCAATAAATGACATTTTTTCACTTTCACTACTGTTGCTATTTTAATTTTAATCCATCAAAAAAACTAGCTCAGTTGACTTGGCTTCGGTCTTTCATCAATAAAAAAGGAACATAAAGTGTAGTATTTCAATATCAAACTAGTGGCCTTATGACTTAATGTAATGGTACAGATCTTACAAATTATCTATTTAGAAATTACTAATTATTATCTTTTTAGAAATTATAATGTTAACAAACTAATACAAGTAAGTTTGTGGTTGTGTTTAAAATGGAATTGATGTTTAATGCTGCGTCGAATATTTTCTTTTGCGAGGGAATGCTTCGCTTCCCTTGTTACTGAATAAAAATCAATACTCAATGTGCGATGTCTAGATTTATGGTACGTCAGTCAATGACGTTTTATGTAAAATAACGGCGACGTCATGTAATAAATTTAGAAAACAATACCAAAGAGCGAAATATGGTAAGTGTCTCAATTGGCCCCTTAAAATGAATATCTTAATTTTACTTTATATATAGCTTTAATTTGTACAGCTATATATGCGACCTTTATTGGTCATTTTCATTTTGATCAAAATGCCGTTATTTTAGAAATATGACATCATAAAAATCACGTTTTCCCGCCATTTTAGCAGATTTTGTATAAAACTGCTTATTTTCAAGCAGTTTTTCTTCCAGAAAATAAAGAGTGCAGCTTAGAACAAAATTTATATTTTAACCAAAGATGTATCTATCCAATACTGATAAGTGACAGAAATATTATGTATGTTCTACACTGCGATCTATGTTTCCCATAAGAAAAAAACATCAAGAAAAAGGCATATTTTTGGTTTTTTTGTTAGATAGCAAAAATAGCATTATTTCTCATGTAATTTACAGCTAGAGAGTGCATATAAATTTGAAAAATATATTAGAAATATTTCTAATATAATCTCTTCTTCAAAATAAATATCAATTAAACATATCTGAATGTCATTCTAAAATGTTGATTTTTAGGGGGTCAAAATTGGCTCTTACCATATATACTCCTGTAAACTAGAGGTACTGTGAGCAATGAGCTCACTAAATGATACCCCCCGCCTCCCATATGAATATAATGCCAGTGTCCATGTTTTGCTCTGGAAAATCAAAAATACATGTCAGATCTAAAAGTAAAATAGGAGGTCCACAATGGCAATATGTAATTAAGAATCTGTGAAAGTTTCATTAAATTTCCTTCAGTGGTATGAGAGGAGTTGCGGATAAGAGATGGGTACCCCAAAGTGTAACAGACGGACGGACGGACGTACAGACGGACGTACAGACGGACGGACGGAAATAACGATTACTATATACCCTCCCACTTTTCAAGCGGGGGTATAATGACAGAAAGAAAAAAAACAAGAAAAGATAACACTGAAATATAAATTGTTTAACTAGAGGTACTGTGAGCGATGAGCTCACTAAATGATACCCCCGCCTCCCATATGTTTCTGATGACAAAGTCCATGTTTTGCTGTGGCAGTGAAACCCAAAATTTGTGTCGAATCAAGAAGTAAAATAGGCATCGCACAATGGCAATATATAATAAAGATTCTGTGAAAGTTTCATTAAATTTCGCTCAGTGGTATAAGAGGAGTTGCGGATAAGAGATGGGTACCCCAAAGCGTAACAGACGGACGGACGTACAGACAGACGGATATACAGACGGACGGACATAACGATTACAGTATACCCTCCCACTTTTTAAGCGGGGGTATAATAATTTATAAACACTATGATATTACTTGAGAATGGTTCATTTATTTCTAACTTGAGACCTATTTTTGCCCTTAGACTTCTTTCGTCTTTGTGAATATTTTAATCACACCTCCTATATGTATATATTCAAATATATGTTCGAAACAAAATGCATATTAACTTGCGACCATGTTTCCTCTCTTTGTTTCTATCATCGTCAACTAATGACAAAATTTAGTTTGTTACTTTTGTGAGCATCTACAATAAAATAAAACATCTTTGCAGCATCTCGCATTGCGTTTATATTCAACTTCTTTATTCAATTGAACGACGATTCGTTTTCAGAATATATATATCTTCTTTGTCTCAGCAAGGGTAAAATCTACTTAAGAAAAATGTATTTAATCTTTTAAAAAATCAATACGCTCTACAAATGCTACCTTTGTTTAAAATTTAACAATGCACCTGGTGTGATGAACTGATAATGCTTTAACATATCACTACTTCCTTGTCCCTGGATTCGTTTCAAAATACTTGCCAATAAAACATACTTCATTTATTAACAGAATGTGATTAAATTTTGTGGACCAATTTGGTTTAATGTAACAGTAGCTCATACCTTTCGATCTTAATGCTGAATAATCATTGCTGGTCCTAAATTATATATTAACTTTACTGTCATGAATTCTATCATCATATGTGGCAAATATACAATAAAAGTTCTTTGTAAAAATGGCCCAATTAAAGCTTGAAATTAGCACTATTAATTGCCTTTACTTTCAGATGAATTTATTGCTTTTCAAATTCCTACCACCAGAAAAATGAAAAATTAATGAGTGCAAAAAGGTCAAATAATTGACTATACCAAGCAATTTGAAATTATTTTTGTTGTCACAAATTTTAATGTGACTCTAAAAAACTGTGATTGATCCAATAATTTATTTGGATTAAAAATATGTTTGGATAATAAAATTCTCAATATTTTTGATAATCAATAGAAACCAACCTCCTTAAATGATACTGATGAAATTTATAAGGCGACTTATAGATCCTCTTTATATTAACATTGTGATTGAAAGAAACATCAAATTGACGCATGATTAAGCACATTTGAAATAGAAGTAGTAACTTGTTCAACCGTGTAAGACAGTGAGCTATGTACATGTTAAAAATCCGTCCATGATTATTTATTTCTCAAGCTGATGTGCTCTGTATTTTTATACCCCCCGCTTGGAAAGCGGGAGGGTATATAGTAATCGGTATTTCCGTCCGTCTGTTACGCTTTGGGGTACCCATCTCTTATCCGCAACTCCTCTCATACCACTGAAGGAAATTTAATGAAACTTTCACAGAATCTTTATTACATATTGCCATTATGACCTCCTATTTTACTTTTTGATCTGACAAATATTTTGGATTTTCCAAAGGAAAACATGGATACTGCCAACATATTCATATGGGAGGCGGGGGTATCATTTAGTGAGCTCATTGCTCACAGTACCTCTAGTATAACTAAGTATACTGTGGTTTCATCAATAAATGTTGAGCACAAATTTTCGAGGATTTCGTCGTTGAGCAGATCCACGAAATTTAATGTTCATTGAATTAAGAAATCTGCAATTCATTTGTATAGGCAATGCTTTTGTCCACGAAATTACGTATCCTCGAAAATGTCTGTAATACAAATTCCACGAAAATTGATGCCAACGAAAATTGATGAAACCATAGTATGTAATAAACAAAATAAAACATACACTTTTCTACATCACTTCGTGTATCAGCCCTCGATCAATGTCAGTCCTAGAGCCTTCGGCCCTCTGACTGATACATGTATTGGTGTTTCGGGCTTATATAAGATCCAATATGGAAAAAGAGTATGTATTTTTTCTCTATACATGTCTACAATTTACGTAAATGTGTCAATGCATGAGTATTATACTAAGTATTCCTCATTTAAGCTCGAAAGTCTGTCTCAAATGAGGTCCTTTGCACGGATGTTGCACGAGGGGTCATTTCTGTGGACACAGGGAGAGGGCTATATTAGACTTTGTCCGCTGTCCAATTCCATTTACTGGATTGTGAATACTATTTCTGTGAACGTCATGCTGTGGGAGAAACCTCAATTGTGAATACCCCGGTATTACTTCTGTGAACGTCATGCTGTTGGAGAAACCTCGTAGAAAACCCACGTGTCCAAGCGACTCACATAAAACTAATGTCGATCAGAGGGATCGAACTCGGATCACAGCGGTAAGAAGCGAGTGTTCTACAACTGGACTTCCAGGGCACGGCCGAGGGAAATCGACATATATATTAGGCACTTGGCTTTATTAGCATTTAGTCGTAAGCATGGGAAAAACAATCAACATTTTTTTAGAGTTTTATTACAGTGAGCACAGCTGTAAATATTTACTTAGAAATGCAATATTTTCAATTTTTTATTTCACTTAGTACGGGATTTTAAGTTTCAATATATAGTAGTTAGAATGTATAATACTATATATAAATAACAAAACAATTGGGCTGTGCTTTCATTACACTATATTTAAGTATTAAAGGCTAGGCTTAGCCATTGAGATATGTTTAAGATCATAATCATCTATGTTGAAACTGGATCGGATATACATGTATATATAGCTTGACATAAGTGGAATGTATCGTTTTCTTAATCCGCCTAAGCAGTGTGTCTATAAGCATACTAAGAATCAATTAACACCCTGTCGAACAAAGTTAAAATTTTTGATAACCAGTAAAAAACTGTAAAAAATAATCAATATCTGTGCTGATTAAATATTCAATACATTGAAAGATAAGGTACTTATCAGAAACTCATATGTTGAAGGGTTTTAACTCCACTTATTTTTTTAAACCACCATGAGAAAAGTACGTTAACAATGTTGGGATTACTTGTAATTACTTACTGGTTTGCAGGTATGTAAAAATAAAACAACGTTATCAGATTTAATTATAATCTTGCAAAATTACGGAATCCTTTACTGTTTGAGATGACTTAGTACATGTAAGATGCCATTGGCTTTATATTGTGCATTTTGTATTGTATACGTTTGATATGTTTTTATGTTTTGCACTTTTGCAACAAAATATTCGAAACAACATATTGTCATAATTACAATGTCTACCTTAAATAGAAAATTACTTTTTTAAAGCAAAAAAAAGTCCCAAGACACTAGCTAAAAAACGCACTTTGAAAAAAAATCTTCAAATCGCATTATATGTGGGACCAAGTTCACGCATTTTGAGAAAAAGAATTTATTTCCAAAGTACGTTATCTAAATGATATAAAGCAATTTAAAAAATTATTCATTTTGAATTTTTTCAAAGTTCCTTAAATTTAGAACAAAGTAAACGCATTTTTATAGTACGACCATATTAATGCACTTCTGAAAAATATGCAAGGTTCGGTCAATATTCTTGCAAATGCGTATATTATGTCTATCTCTGCAAAAAAGTTGGGTAGGGGGCTTAACCGACTCCTTTATCATCCCCGGGCTCCAATGCCTTATGTATGTATGATGACAATGAACATTAATGGACTTTTTTAATTTTAAAAGAAATAAATATTAAAATTCAATTCACCAAGGACTACCTTTTTACCTATTAAGTTTTTTGTACTTTTTTTTCAAATATGTCCTTAAGGATACATGTACGAGAAATGCGACAAAATGGGGTCCAAGTTTGTACGCAAAATAAAAATGATTTTCCTGCATATATAATAGGAGGATCTTGTAATTGTTATTTGATAGGCCTAAATAAAATTGTTTATTTCCGCACAACATGATAGCTCTTTGAAAAAGTTATTTGGTAAGTATAAAGAGGAAAAATAATTATTAATATTATACTTTCATGTAAATTAGTTGAATCTGATTGGTCGAGAAACATTTGATAAAAAACACTACTACTCGCTAAATAATGAAGCCACGCCCTCCAGCGTAGCAAAAGTCAACATTGCTTGACGACGGGTGATATTCCAAAAAATAGCGACTGCGCAGAATGTATGGGCGCACGGTTCACTGTTATATACGAAAGCCCAGAAGGCTCATTCGAGATTCGAGTTTCAAAGTACGAGATTCGAAATTCGAGATTCGAAATTCGAGTTTCGAGATTCAAGATCCAAACTAACCAATCAGAAGCGAGTTTCAAAGTACGAGATTCGAAATTCGAGATTCGAAATTCAAGATCCAAACTAGCCAATCAAAAGCGGGTTCAACAGTTGATTACTCCCCTTTATTCTGTTTTTACTATGAAGAAATCGTTTAAAATAAATATAACAAATGGGTCATCTAATTTTATTACAATGCAAGAAAGAGTGTTATATATATTAGAAGGAAATTTTAATAATTATTGGATTTTTGATCAGAAAAATATACTTCAATCTATATTATAGCTTCTTAAATATTAAAAACATTACTTATATCATGAGTATATATATTTATTTGTATTGTCTTCTAAACTTAATTTCTATGTATTTTCCCGCATAGGAAAACCAAATGTACTTGTGGACAGGGCATCCCCCCTCTCAATATTCAACCCCAGGGCTTATTGGACTTTTTTCACAACATATATCTAATACACTTATTCATCGTGTGTTCAATGCCAAAAAAAATAGTAAAAACCCAGAATAATCGCTCAACACAAAAAATACCCCACTATACATTATAAGTTTGTTTACGTTGTACGCCCGCTGCTATTTCTAGGTTTAAAACCATGCATTTATTTTAACTTAAAATGTTGATTAAAATTAACTGTCTCTACATATATTTCTGTCTTAGTCCATGCTATCGGATTGACTCTGCATCTCGTAATAATCCCATATTTTCTCCTTAAATGACACCTCTCTTGTATAGTGGGGAGGGGTAATGTATAATGGTTTTTTTTTTGGTTAAACGATTATTCTGGGGGTTTTACGCCCGTGATGTTTTCGTATTGTACACATTAATAAGTGTAATAAATATAATTTGTTAAAAAAATTGTCCAGTAAGCCCTGGTATTGAATATCGAGGGGGGGAGGGGTCCTGTCCACAAGTACCTGTGGTTTTCCTATGCGCGGAAATACAAAAAAAAAATAAGTGTAGAAGATAATACAAAAATATATATACTCCTGATATATGTAATCTATTTAATATTTAAGAAGCTATAATATAAATTGAAGTATATCTTGCTGCAAAAATCCAATAATTATTTAAATTTCCTTCTAATATATATAAAACACTCTTTTTTGCATTGTAATTTAATCAAATGACCCATTGGTTATAATTATTTTAAACGATTTCTTGATAGTAAAAACATAATAAAGGGGAGTAATCAAATGTTGAATCCGCTTTTGATTGGTTAGTTTGGATCTTGAATCTCGAAACTCGTATTTCGAATTTCGAATCTCGTATTTTGAATCTCGAATCTCGAATGAGCCCTCTGGGCTTTCGTAGTTATATGTATTTGTATAAACATTCAGTATAATATAATAAATATAGCATGTAATTGAGTGTAACATTGAAAATTTTCACCCCTCGAAAACCATTGTCAACCTCGGCTGCTCCTCGGTTGACAATGGTTTTCTTGGGGTGAAAATTTTCAATGTTACACTCAACTACATGCAATGTTTATATAATACATTTTATACTATTGTTTTATATTCTGTTTAGTATTCTAAGCTACTTTGGTCAAAATACAGTTAGTTTGGGGATTGTTGCTCAGATCAGTGATATGGTGCCTCATCCACTCTTCATTAATATAACAAAATGCTTTTTTTTTCTTCAGGAAAATATACCTCAATTTTTTCATCTACTTTATTTATATACTCTAATTTCAAAGTGTCATCCAGTTATGTAAATACATACATGTTGGCAGGAAAGATAAAGAGGTTGCCCGAGGAGTCTTCTACTTGTCTTCTTCTCGATGATAGTAGATCAATGCATTAGATTTTGTCCCATATTTAACATACTATGAAAACATTCTAAGTGCGTTGGTTTTGTATCTGTTTTAATGCACTTAAAAAAAATTCAAAATGCGTTTTTTTCTCAAAGTGCGTTGCCATAACGCACACACTAAATGGAAATAGTGTGGACTTTCAGATTTCAAAGAAATTAATGACTGTCTTATATATTTTAAATGTCTTTAAAATTTCTACTTTTGCGCTCAAAACTCAAGTGAGTTTTTTCTCTATTCATCCATAGTCTGTTATAAGCTAGTGTCCATCTGTCTGTCTGTAAACTGTTTACGTTTTCAACTTCTTCTCAGGAAAATATGGGTGAGGTATCACCAAATTTGGTACAATTCATCTCTGAGTAAAGGGGATTCTTACATGTAAATACAGGACAAAACCACCTTACATTCGGGATAATCAAGATACTGCAAAAATAAGGTTGGGTCGTAAAATCTTCTCAAGAACAATTAGACCGGGAAAGCCGAAACTTATTTTTAGTCTAGTCAAATTATCAAATTTTCCATGTTGCTCAGAAATTAAAAAAAAAAAACTCTGTATTATAACATCAGTATCTTGAAATGCTTGTACACTATAATGCGTATGATGGTTCTTGCTTAATCAGAACTTGAACCCATCCCACACCCGGGTACCCTACAGAGTATTTCTTGTCATGTGTTTATCAAAATGTTATCTTACTCATATCAAGTGGATCAATTTATTTTTTTTACCCTTCATATAATGAAACCACGCCCTCCGTTGTGATAAGAACATACCAACATTTAATGTTGATACATAGATAGTGATAATCAATAAAAATATTTCAAGACCTTTTCAGTGTTAAACCCTCAACTACATGCAATAATATGAAGATGAAGACATGTTTAGGATAAAATCTGAAATTGTTATCCATTGAATATGATCATTTTGACCAAGTTGTAGCCAAATCAACAGTAATCAAATTGCATTGAGAACAAAATATTGTGAAATGTGTGCGCAAAGGTTCTGTGCAGTTAATAATTATTATTTTGTTACCCATCTTAAATCTTAATGTATTTCAAAACGTTGCTATGTAATGTTAGTTGAAGAGGGTGGGGCCATTGAAAGCATACAGTAGATTAATTTATTCTTATTGATAAAAAAAAATCTTAAGTCAAAAGCACTTACACATGTCAAATGGAATGAAGTAAAAGAGAGCAAGCCAAGTTAGTATTTGTTTCAAGGAAGAATTAATTGTAAAACTTTCTTGGTAGATACTGGTAGTCAATTTTTACTTGTTCAAATTCATATGTAAAAGTATTATAAGTGTGTGTTATATTTTCCCCAAATATTTTTATCATGAAAATTATAGAAATTATAAGACTTTGGCTTTAATCTAGAAATTCACCCGCATGGCGCAGTGGTTAGAGCATCTGCTCTAGAGTCGCGAAGTAAGGAGTCGATCCTTACGTCGCGGGTTAGAATCCCACTGTGGGACTTGGAGACCGGTCCTTCGGATGAGACCGTATGAGACCGTGTAAACCGAGGTCCAGATTGTTCACATTCTAAAGCATGCTCATGGAAACGCGTTGATTACCAGTCCCCATAAAATGGAGCTTCAATAAGTGCCGCATAAGGCATTTTACTGTTGCAATCATGACCACATGATCTACTAGGAGAAGTTAAGTTTTTAAAAATGGGTTCAAAATATTTTGTCAAAAGTTACATTAAGAATTTCGAAAAAGAGCATTTAAGCATTTAATTCTGTCTAAACGATTCCATTTGAATTATTGTAGTGGCCAACTTTTTTTCAAGTCGAACTTCCTTTCACTTCCAATTTTTT
>PRKT01000236.1:584278-625584 GCA_003671525.1 Saccostrea glomerata
CCCCCCCCCCCCCCCCCCCCCCCCCCCCGGATACTACGTGCCTGTCTTGTACATGTATACGTGTAGATGGTGCAGTCATTGTAATGAAAAAGTTCAATATCAATTGGCTTGATAATATAAGATTTCGCTACTATTTACAAAAGCAATCAGAAGTAATAAGGAAAGCAAAAAAAATTTGAATCTCACAGCCCAAA
The DNA here is from genome assembly GCA_003671525.1 of Saccostrea glomerata. Lineage (NCBI taxonomy): Eukaryota > Metazoa > Mollusca > Bivalvia > Ostreida > Ostreidae > Saccostrea > Saccostrea glomerata. The sequence continues at coordinate 584,473 of PRKT01000236.1, forward strand.
TCTAAGTTCCAGAGATGCCTGAATGGAATAAAATATTTGATTTTTTTAACTTAGAGACCTTCAAATTAAATTCTGTTCATGTGATTCCATAAATTCTGTATTTCAAAATGATAGATTTCTTTATATTTTCTAGATATTTTAATCAAAATATATTATGTAATGATGTAATTGTTAGAACTCCGATATACATTGTACTTGTCTGATAAGCTTCCTTGCAGAATTCTTTAGAAAAGGCTGTTTTTATTTATTTTGTATACAAACTGTGTTCCATACATTTTTGTTTATATTCATTTATTGTGTATAAAACCCAAAACTGCTGGAGTTTAAATGTCCATCAGGTGTTTACAAACAAAATGAAAATAAACACATTCACATTTAGGAATTTCACACACATGTATACTGTAAATACAAACAGCGTTCCATACTTTTTTGTTTATATAAATTTAGAGATTTTGCACAAGCACACTATCCACCCCACAATACGGAATAATTATTCTTTATGAAAATAAATTTTAAAAATTGTATTTTATATTGTTTTGTAAAAAGAAGGTATGGTTTTAGCTTTATTGCGCCCTAAAAATGTAATGACATCAAAAAGTTTTGAAACTGGCTTAAATATTGGTTAAATAAATGACTGATAAATCATGAAAGAATATGGCATGGAGGTTTACCATTCTGCAAATATGACGTCATTAATGTGAAGCATTTCTCTTTTTTCAACATAGAAAGCCTCAAAATGGCACATTTCAAGGGTGATTTTCCATTAGAAAACAGTGTCCACAGCTGTCGCCCACGTTAATTTTTTGATATTTTGAGCAAAATTCAATAACAGATCACATATCTCCAGATCTTTGTGGGCGATGCCTGTGGACAATGTTATCTGAAAGAAAATTCCATTGAAAATTGGTGTCTTCTGCAACTTTTTAAGAAAATACGGGAAAATGCACCTGCTTATGACGTCATAATTAGCATTTAAAAACACATGTGATAAAAATGACTTCTATGATTTTTCTGCATTGAATTTCAATTATTTAAAAAAGCCTGAGTTGTCAACTTTTAAACCAGATTCATTTTTTAGAAAATCACAGAGCAAAATTTGTATGGAAACCATACCTTCTTCGTTACGAGTGTGCATAAATAAATACCCAAATTTATGCCAATAGGCCTGTTAATTGCAACCATTATATATGTGTAGATGATACACATGTATTTGGCCTGTGTGGAAGTCAAAACTTCACTTCTTTGAAAATCAAAATAATAATAATATTTTCGATTTAGTTTTGATTGCATTGTAAAATACAGGTTAAAACAACAACTTTTAATGCTAATCGACTAATGTTTACAGGTTGTCTGTCATAGGAAGCTCATATACAAAAAGTACGGTGTGCAAATGGGTCATTCTAAATTCATTTTGATCCCTAATTTTAATCTTTCGATTTCCCACCCTTCCCCTGAGTGAATTTTTCTAAACTTTTTATATGTGAGTTACCAATAGCTTATCTACAAATCTGCATTAAAATATATACTGTTGCAATTAGTTCTCATTTTTCAGTAGAATGACTAGACTATTTGAAGCGTGTTGGGGTAGTGTAGAATATGAATTATTCAAGTCATCGCTCCCTGGTGTAGGTTGAGGACACAAGGGGGGGGGGGGGCTCTGAACAGCAGGGCAAAGTTATTCGTGTGAGCGTTGTGGACCGTATGCATGGAACTCAAATATAAACCTTATGCGGCAAACCGGGGTTCAAATTTGTATATTCAATGTAAATACTAGTAGTAATCGACAGAATTTGATGGTCTTTTTATACTGTTTTTGATGAGTTATTAAAAAGAATATTAAAAATATTCTATATTCATTTTTTAAGCTGTTTTTATTATTTCTATAATTTGGGTAAAGCTACTTTGCCCAAAATGTAGTCAATTAGCTATCGTTACTTATTATATGTCAAATAAAAGGTCCGAGTCTTTCTTCATATATGACAGAATTGTGTACATGTATTTGTTTTCTCAAAGAAAGCTTATATTTTTTATAAATTGTACATGCATTGTCTTTAAGTTCAAGTTCATCAAGTTTGAAAAGGTACACTTCCGGGCAATTAAAATTTAATCATTATTCTAATACAAAACGGGTTTGTGGAAAGTGTTAGACATATGAGTAATAAAATATACAACAAAACTATGGTGGCACAATTATACCTTTAATTTGTTAACACTGCATTATGATACGATAATGTAGACATGCAACTTATTAATGTTAACATGCAAAATTGTTATGCTACATGCAAGTTACTAATCTCGTTAAAGAATCTTATTTCAATGTTAATAATTTACTAACTATCGCCATTATACCAGTATGCCTTACAACCAAGAAGCAACAGAATTATGTTGTCGTGCGACTGAATCATGTAACGTAATGTATAATTATGTAGACATGTGACTTATTTTTATCGACATGCAAGATAGTTATGCTGACATGAAGTTATTCATGCAAACTTAAGGATAATTGTGTTTACATTCCAATTAAATTAATTATGTCAAAATTCATATTAATAAGGTCAATGTGCGATGTATGTTTCTTGACTTGTAACAGTATACTATAACATCTTGCATGCTGAAATATAAGTTGCATGTTGATTTGAAGGAAGTTGACAAACATGTTGCATGTTAACATATAATCAAATCACACTGTCCTCATAATAAGTACGCCTACAAGTTTCTCAATCAATATGAAGAAAAGTTGTACAGTACAATACAGTATAGTACTTGTAATTATAGTTTTAGAAATCAGAGACACTGATTATAATACTTTAATGAAGTATTGCAATATTGGTTAACATTTCATTGTGAAATAAAAATAATGAAATATATTGCTATTTTGTTAAAACCACTTGTTTTAATGAAGAAAAACGTTTAATTTGAATGCATTCTTAATAAAATTTGCTTGTATGAATCAAGTTAATTGTAAATCATTTATTTAAATAGGAGAAAGTACTGCTTTTAGAGAATATTCTTCACATGTTTTACCAGAACCAACATCCTATGAGAGCTCCTGCTATGGAGTTGCATACAAATATGTAGACTTCAAATTTAACTGTGCAAGTGATGATAGTACAATAGCAGTGTCTTCAGTGATAGCAGCCGCCAAGCCATTAACAAAGAACTGTTCTGATGTTCAGTCATCAGGAATTGACTCCAAATATCACGAGAGATGCTGTACGGTGCATCGGGAAGAAAGAGACTGTCACGCGACGTACCATAACACATATGATTCACAAACTTACGAAATTCAAAGTGTCTGCAATGGATATCAGAAATGTCCGTCACCAGTCCGAGCAGTACGGATGCCTTTAAGATGTAAAAACAATTTAGAATTCCCAGCATATAGTAACTACATGACAGTGGATTATTTCTGTATTAAAAGTAGGTGTCGTGTTAATTTCAATACATTACATTCTATTTGAGTATATCAAACTTAATTTCATGCCCATTATTTGCTTGAGAGAATTAAATTCTTTGAACTAATATTTTTAAGAATAAAAGTCTCTTCATTTATTTTTGATCCAAACACTCTTGATTAGTCTTAAACAAATTCATTCAATGTGAATTCACAGAAACTCACAAAAACTCCAAAAAAAATTAGAAGAATATCTTTTTAGCTTTTCAATATGGGAATCGGCTTAAATTATCCGTCCCCTCCCTATGAAACTGAATTGGACGATAGATTTCTGCCTCAACAAAATTCCAGTTCATGATGACCAACAAAAATACATCACCACAATGTTTTCAAGCTTAACATTCAGAAAGAATTGAAGTATGCTTATTGATTTCCCTATCCTTATTTGGCAAAATGTATTTATTTGTATAAAAAGTTAGAAGACAAGGGAGTTCATTGTTGATTTAAGATCATATGATATTGAGACATTTTATTTTGAATTCATATTCCTTTAACCGTGAACAAGTCAGTAATTCTTAAATTAATAAAGTTGAAGAAAATGACTTTATTATATCTTTTTAGAGAGTAAAATTGCAGTTTTGCAATCAACTAACAAGAGTTTGAAAGGAAGACACAGTGTTTATCTACAGTCGGCTGGGTATCCGTGTAACTCCACCTACTCCAACGTCGAGGAATGGTGTCAAGTTGAAGTCAGTGATGCAGCAATACCAATACAACTGGTAGCCATTGACATTCAGTTAGCTGAAAATGCCAGCATCGTCTTTAAAGAGGCTCAGAGCTGCAAGGAATCAGAATACAAGATAACAGACGAAAACAACAACAAATATCAAATAGTTAACATTTTTAACCTGACAAATACGGTTTTCCTTTCCTACAAAACTGGAAGTTTTTCCTCAGGTCGATTCTGGATTGGATTTGTGTGTGAGATTTAAACTTATAGAGAGTTATTATAATAAGAAACAGTAAACACAATTTTGCTTAAATTCCTTCCTTTTAGTTGTAAAAAAATATAATGAACTTTCAGATTAAACGAGTTGTGTTTATTAAGAATCATTTATCAATTGTTTGTCCATAACAATTTACAAAAGCCTGCGTGCTTTAGTTTTTTTCGTACAGCTATACAGTTAAAGGGGTAATTGCAAATAAAGAGGATAGAAATATTTGGCATTTAAAATGTATTAATCACTTATTAAACAGTTCATGGTCAAACAAAATTTCAGAGAAAAAAAAGAAATCTATCAAGTGCTATCAAGTCTATGAAATCTATCATATAAGATTTCAATATTACATCTGTCAACTAACATATGAAAACTATTACATAAACAACAGTAATGCTTTATTCCTAAAAAGAAGAACGTATTAAATCTAAAACCGACACTTTAACGCACAAAGGTCTGGTAGGCCGTTTGTAATAAACAATATTTTATATATTCTAATTCATTTATAGATATAGCTGTGATTTAGATTCATATATCCTAATTAATAAATGTCAATTAAAGTAGGTAAATGAACAAAACCCGTTTACTGTATTATATCTCTTTTCAGCGTATCAGAATATATCAATCACATGTGGAGTAACCATTAATGAGAATTGCACAACTAAACTCCTCTTAAACAGATCTACACTTAATACCGAGAATATAAAACCGTGTTCAGCAAATGGTGGCATAACTTCTGGCTGGTTACAAACTACGAATCCGAACAAAGAGAACACTTCAACAACTGATAAGTATCATAACTCTACAATCGACTCTACCACAAACAGCACTATTGCAAACTACAAGTACCAAAGTCCGGGGTCTTCCTCAGAGAGCACTACAACAGCTTACAAAGATCACAACCCGAGATCTTCCACAGAGAGCACTACAACCGCTAACAAGGATCACAAACCGAGATCTTCCACAGAGAGTACTACAACAGCTAACAAGGATAACAAACCGAGATCTTCCACAGAGAGTACTACAACAGCTTACAAGGATCACAACCCGAGATCTTCCACAGAGAGTACTACAACAGCTAACAAGGATCACAAACCGAGATCTTTCACAGAGAGTACTACAACAGCTAACAAAGATCACAACCCGAGCTCTTCCACAGAGAGTACTACAATAGCTTACAAGGATCACAAACCGAGATCTTCCACAGAGAGTACTACAACAGCTAACAAGGATCACAAACCAAGATCTTCCACAGAGAGTACTACAACAGCTAACAAGGATCACAAACCGAGATCTTCCACAGAAAGTACTACAATAGCTTACAAGGATCACAAACCGAGCTCTTCAACAGAGAGTACTACAACCGTTTACAAGTATCCCAAAACGAGCTTTTCTAAAGAAGGCACTACATTTACCAAAAAATACCACAATCCGGTTTATTCCACACACGGCACAAAAAATTACAAAAATCATAGCCTGGGCTATTCCTCGTTTAGCACTAGAACAACCTACAGGAATCATAGTCCGAGTATTTCCCCAGGTAGCACTAAAACAACCTACACGAATCAGAGCCTCACCTCTTCTGCGGACAGCACTAGAACAACCAACAAGAATTCTAGCCCGGGCTCCTCTCCGGGAAGCACTAAAACAACTTACAAAGACAGCACTTCAACAACTAACAATAACACTGCAAAACCTGGCAATTCTAGCAGCCAGAACTCTTCCACAGAAACCCCACCAACAAATAACAATACTGTAAAAGGTAAGAATCTAAAAATAGACTTGAATAACTGAAGACAATTCATGTATATTATAAACAACAAGCAATGTAATCACAAATTTTATGAAAATCCAATTTAGGTAAGTATACGTAATATCAAGCACATAATTCGTCGTCTTACAACTGTTTCACATTTACGATTCTGCACTTCTATCACACAGGTTTTATACACCAGGACGTAGTCGTAGTTCTTTGCACAGTCTCGGCACTTTTTACATATTTTTTCCTATTGATTTTCTATCGTAATTAAAAAGATAAGGATAATGAACAGAAAATCCTGTCATATACTCAGCACTTACGGTGATAGAACAGTGGGGGATCTTTTTCGTGCCTGCACTTACTGAGACCCGGGACCTCGATTTATACGGTCTCATCTGAAGGACCAAGCGTCTCACTGTGGGATACGAACCTGCGACAAAGGGATCAGCCCCTTACTTTGCGATTCTTGATCTTCAATTCTCAATCAGTCTGTTTGCAGACGACAACATTATTTCTGATCTGTATTTTACAATATTATACTTTCATGTAAATTAGTTGAATCTGATTGGTGGAGAAACATTCGTTAAAAAACACTATTACCTGCTGAATAATGAAGCCACGCCCTTCAGCGTAGCAACAGTCAACATTGCTTGACGACGGGTGATATTCCTAAAAATAGCGACTGTGCAGAATTTATGCGCGCACAGTTCACTGTTTTATATAAACAGGTATTTGTTTAAAACATTCAGTATAATATAATAAATATTGCATTCGGCTGCGCCTAGGTTGACAATGGTTTTCTTGGGGTGAAAATTTTCAATGTTACACTCAAATACATGCAATGTTTATATATGATAGCTGCAGGGGCGTAGTATCCGGGGGGGGCCAGGGGGGGGGCCTGGCCCCCCACTTTTTTTCCCAACCTTACTTACACCATAGGGAAGGTTAATTCAAAGCCTGTTTGGCCCCCCACTTTTAGAAATGTACCGAAAATGAAGTATAAGAATTGGTACTAAAAGTAGTTGACACTGAAAAAAAGTTAACCTACCGCAGGTAAGTAAAAAAAAAAATTTCTCCGACTGCCCCCCCCCCCACTTTCAAAAACGATGCTACGCCACTGAGCTGTAAAACTTCTTAACACTAGTTCATAGGAACTCGGGACACGGGAAGAGGCAATAACTTTCCAATATACTTCATTTCAGAAAACAATTTGGTTGTATCCCCTTTTAATGCAATACAATAGGAAAAAAGCGTATTTAGGTTCTGCCCCCGAGGGGAAAGTTGACCTTTAGTAAATAATATTGCTTGTTATGAATTTCTGCTAAATTGTGATACCCTCCTCAATTTAACTGAAATGGCTTCCTATAGGACTGTACGATATATATCACATGGCTCGTAGTTATATGAACTGTTTTGACGTTAAAAAGCAGAGTGATAAAAAATATCACATGTAGTCTAATGGACATTTCAGTCTCTTGCTAAAGAGTGTCTGATACCCTCTTTCTGTTTTTAGCTCACCTGAGCTGAAAACTCAAGTGAGCTTTTCTGGTCACATTTGTCCGGCGTCCGTCGTCTGTCTAAAAAAGTTTCACATTTTCATCTTCTTCTCAAGAACCACTGGGCCAATTTCAACCAAACTTGCCACAAAGTATCCTTAGGTAAAGGGGATTCAAGTTTGTTCAAATGAAGGGCCACGCCCTCTTCCAAGGGGAGATCATTATGAATTAGTGAAAAAATAATGACATTTTAAAGAAATCTTCTGCTCAAGAACCACTCAGCCAGGAAAGATGAAACTCATGTGTAATCATTCTCAGGTAGTGTAAATTCAAGTTTGTACAAATCATGACCCCCGGGGGTAGGGCGGGGCCACAATGGCCGACCAAAGTTTTACATAGAAATATATGGGAAAATTCTTTAAAAATCTTCTTCTCAAGAATAACAAAGCCATGATTGGTCATATTAATATGGAAGCATCCTCAGGTAGTGTGGATTCAAGTTTGTTCAAATCATGACCCCCGGGGATAGGGCGGGGCCACAATGGCCGACCAAAGTTTAACATAGAAATATATAGGAAAACTCTTTAAAAATCTTCTTCTCAAGAATAACAAAGCCATGATTGGTCATATTTATATGGAATCATCCTCAGGTAGTGTAGATTCAAGTTTGTGCAAATCATTCCATCTCTCCTTTAAGGAATGGTTGGGACTACTTTTTGGTTTAAATTTTTCAATAATAAACTAATTTCTGCTTTTATGCTAGCCACAGTGCTCAGGTGAGCGATGTGGCCCATGGGCCTCTTGTTCGTTTATCAGATCTTCACAAAATAACATTCCATTTTAATTCAAACTTTATACAAGATGCATTATGATGAAAATATTCGAAACCTTTTATATAAGAAATATAGTAAGTATTTTGTTTGTTTGTTGTTTAAGGTCCCTCTCTAGAATTTTTCACTCATATTGAGACGCCACCATTTACCGGAGCAGTGCTGGACATTTTGTCCTATACTCGACAATCAGGGCCATTTAGCAGTTGGGAATTGATCTCGTTCATACAAACACCAACTGTGACACGGGACCTCAGGATATGCGGTTTCATCCGAATGACCGCTCCCCATGTCCCACAGAGGGATTCGAACCCCCCAACATTTTGATTAACTCCTTACTCCGTAATTCTAGAGCAGATGATCTAACCACTGCGCTATGCAGGGGACGAAATGCAATTAGAGAAAGGTTAAATAATGTTTAGAGGACTTTACCACTTAGTTAGAAAAGAAAAACATCTAAATACTGTTCTACTTAAAGCTTAATGTTTTATGATGGAGTTGTATACTTTAAATTCATCATTGTTCAAGTGGAGGTCCTTACACATGAATTTTCAGCCCAGCAAATACGTCTCAATGGACAAGTAAAATTTCACATGCCCATGAACCCTGCACCACACAAGCTAAAATAATCAATTCCACGGTATCTCGGAGTGAAACAAAATTTTAAAATAAAGTAATCAACTCAAAAATGTCTGCAATGAAAATACATTTATGATAAATTAGACTCCAATTTTTTAACTCGCTTTGTGATAACCATAACACAAATAAAAAAGTTGGAGTAAAAACATCATTACAATGATGAAAATTAAAGAGGCTCTATTTATATGTATTCAATCTATTTCTTCATCTGTAGATTTAAAAGTCATATTCATTTCTCAGAAAAGGAAAAGTGACCCGAATGAAAATTGTGATTCATTATGCTCCTGCTTGTATACAAGCTTTGTCTCAAAAAGTCGGTTTCCTCTAATTCCAAGAAAAAGTGAATTTTACAGTCCTTTAGAATTGCAGAATCGTACACGTACTAAAAAGTAGATTTCAAATTTACACACTATCATTTAAAACCCTGGTTTGTATTTATTTCAGATGTATGGTGGATTGCTTTTATCGTCGGAGTCCCGGCTTTTATTATGATTGGAGGCATTGTGTACAAATATAAAAAACGTCAAAGAAAAGTTAGATGAATGTTTTATTTCAATATACCTAACAAGAATTTCATGACTGTTTAAAAAAAGCAGATATTGTGTACTGATAAGAACATGTATATGTAAAAACAATTGTTTGAAAAAAAAACACTGAGAAGCCTTTATTTTCAAAGCATATTGTTTTCTTTGTAAAACCAATGGCATAAATTTGGTAGATGCTATTCTGAAATAGGGCTTCTATATTATGACACAAATTAAACTTGGTATTTAATATGCAAACATTGAGCAAGTAATGAATACACACTGTACGATCTTTTGATTTTTCCTCCAATACATCATGCAGATGATACATGCTATAAGCTTCTATTTAAACGCTTTGGATTGAAATCCTCACTTGTTTCTCAGATGTTGATGATGTTAAAGATACAATTTCATATAGACTGTTTTATTTCAACAAAATACTGCTCATTTGCTGTATTTGTTATTCACAAATTAATTATTTTGTTATTTCAGGTAAGCGACGTAAACACAAAGAAAGATACATCCCCCGAGGACGCCTTTTTCGTAACACCAGATGAGAAGAATTTGATTCCTCCCAGTCAGACCACGATTGATATATTTATTCCAGAAAAAAGAAATAATGTCCTTCCGAAAATAGAGGAAAAAGGTGTACAAGAGACGGAAAGCATGCCAGAGAAAAAGAGTAAAAAGAAGAAAAAGAAGAAGAAGAAGAAGAAGTCAAAACACAGAGAAGAAATTGATGTACCTGATGACAATCTATCGAACAAGGATAATTTCTAATTCATTGAAATTAAGATACATGAAATGTAGTAGGAAAGAATAAAAAGTATCAATGACGAGTAGCAAGACTACATCAAAACAATCCAGTATTTCAAAAGTGTCTGATTTTTTTCAAAATTGAAAAAATACTTGACCTAGAGTTCAGTCTAGGTTTTAACCTTGTATATGATTTTTAAAAAATGTATATACAGTCTTTAAAAGATCAAGGAATTAATATGATATAAATAATCTTCATGCTGTATAGATTCACAACATAAGAGTTGTTTAGAACTTGTCGATTACCAACTTTTATCGTGAATGATTTATCACTTAAAGCAAATTTGACATTCCTTAAAGGTTACAAACATAACATTACAATTGAATAAATGAATGATGAATATGGAAATATAAATCGTTTTAAATTTGACATCTTTTTTTCCTTTATATAGTTGGAAAACTCGGTCAAACTATTGAGTAGTCAGGAGCGGTCCAAATTCGTATGAAGACCCTTTTTGAAGAATTATTTACACAATATTTTTGATAAAATTTTTAGATACATATTTTGGGATCAAAGAAAATGCATTGATTTTATTGAGCAGAATTCTTTGCGCTGGTCCCCAGGTCTTTTTTACAGATGGGCTCTCGGTGAACTATTGACCTCGCCATACTGAGTTGACAGTCTTATCTATATAATTATTTACCTCTAATACTATCTGTACTTCCTTGTTCAGGAAAAATTGCAATTTGAAAAACTATTTTTGTCCTTCAATAAATTTCCCATGGAATTCAGATTGATTATAAGCAGGATTGATCTCCATAAATCATGTGGATAAGATGTTTGATGTTTAAAATGATTTTTTGAGATCAAGCCTGCTTATAATCTATTAGAATTCCATGGGTTTTAACAGAGTCTTGGCATTTATATCTAGCAGAAAAAACCTATTTGAAAAGATCTCTACCTGGGGACTTTTAATCGACATATATATATATATTAGGGATGTCAACGAGTACCCGGTTAACCGGGTACTCGATCGAACGTCCGAGTATCGAATACTAAAATCGGTACTCGGTTACTCGGATGTAAATTTTTGAATATCTGCGAGTTTATTTATTAATGCATTAAACAATCTTTTTCAAAACATAAAATGCTCATTGCACTTGTACATACAGTAATTAGGGTTTCCTACTCCTCTAAATGACCGTTATCGCCTGTGGCAGTGTTTATACAGTAATTATCGAGACCAAGCACCTGCTACCTGGCTTTTCTCACCTTCGACTGTCTTCTACCCTTATTTTTGGTTTGCTTTTATTATGTTTTCACTGAACATCGTTTATGGTTTATTATGTTTGAATAAATTAGATAATTTAATTAATTTTGTCAATTCTCCGAGAAGCCGGAAATTCCAGGGAAAAGAGACAGATGATAAATTATACGTGCGACCGGGTTGTTGATACAATGTATGGTTGTGTTTGATTACAAACTACAAAATACCGTCCCGTAATACTATAACATCTATGATCGAAAACGTGTACGAAAATCTCAAATCCGCTCTGTTAGGGGAATATGATCAAGTTCCAGTTGATTCTGTACGTAGCTCTGACGACTAATACCTGGACGTCAAACGCAACAAAAAGTTACATAACAATTACGGAATAGATTATTTTTTTTAACAAAAACACTGTGAACCATTTATGATTTTATTTCTTGTGTTTATCTGATAAATAAATTGAACTTAAAAAAATGTTGACAGGTATTAAATTTCGTTGGGCACGAAGTCCTCATCATCGTTACAACAGAAATACATTTACGGGTAAACCTCTTATCAGAACTTGTGGTTTTATTTCTACAAGAGCTAACAATGTTTTACAGTTATCAATCTACTTGTTCATATTTATTTACACTTTTACCGAGTACCCGGGTACTCGATCGGAAAAACGTCCGAGTAACCGAGTATTAAAAATTGACCGATTTGACATCCCTAATATATATGTATTATTTTTTAGATGAATTTGCACCATGTAAGAGAGATGTATACTAGGATAGAGGAATGGCCATTTAATTCTGAAACAAGTACGTTGATTTGATATTTCCTTTTGAGCTAAGAAGAAAAGAATCATAACAAAAGCATGAATTTGAATTTCCATTATGCATGTAGATGAATTACTGGTAGATTTTTAAAAAAATTACAGACTTTATACAAATGAAATACAAAGAAAGGTATAAAAGCGTCTGCTTAACATGGGTGTATTTTAAACAATCAACGACTTGATTGAACTAAACAAATAGGTCTAATAACAAAATGAGTCTTATCTAGGACTTCACTTCATTTCAAACCGTTATCAACTTCTTCTGTAAATAAAAAAGAATGGTTGATAAATGGTCCATTATCAGCTTAATATTCCGTTCTCAGATTAAATTAAGAGTTTTAAAATGAAGAAACTTCTTAAGTTACTTCCTTAAAACATGGAGGCTTTGGTTTATTTTCTCTCTTTTTCAGTAGGTAAGACTTCATTCCACGGTTTATATACAAATACCATCTGTCTGTCTGTCTGTCTCTCAATGCAAAAGGTGCAATTTCCGGCGCAATATTTTTGCGCACTTTTTGGAAGAAATTCTCTACTTTCTAGCAGTGGTCAATCAATTACCTTTTACTACCTAATATTAGACACATTTTGTAGCCAATATGTATATTTTATTCACCTACCAACCATTTAAAGTTGTCTCTCTACGGGCAATAAACTCGCTTAACAAATAATTTTCATGAAGTGAGTCACTTATAGAGACGATTTGAAAGGGTTTGGAGATTGATAAAATATACAGATTTATAGTTAAATAATATGCCTAGAATTAGGGAAGAAAGATAGTGAATTGACCGATGCTGGAAAGTGGAGAAATTCTCCCCAAAAGTGTGCAAAAAATATTGCGCCATAAATTGCTTTTTTTTTTGGCATTACGGGATCTGTAGCGTTATTGTCAAAGATAAACATATAAAACCATAACGCTACAGAGCTGCAGCTATCTCTCTCATTGTCTTTCTCTCTGGTGGAAACGAAAGTGTTACAGTCAGACAGCTAGACGGTCGGACAGACAGACCGAAATTAAGAACCCAACTTTCAGCGGGGGACAAAAGGATAAGAAATACATGCCCCTTTTTGTCAAAGTACAGTAAAATCAATCTTTAATTAGTCAAATATTATACAATTATGGACCCTGTTGATGTTAAATATGGTTTGTTATTCGCCATAGAAATATTGATATTGACCTCGGCTTTGACACGGGTCAATATTGATATTTTTTCTGGTGAAATCATATTCAACATCAAAAGAGTCCATTTTTTATTACATGATCCAATTTTGAATAAATAAGGCATTGAATGCTACATAACGACACCATTTTCATATACAAACTTCTGTCATAAAAAAATGTCTAGATTAGAGTTTGTAACCTCCGTGTTTTCCTTTTCGAGTTTCGCTAGTTGATTGTGACGTCATAATGCCGCTGCAGGCGCATCGACCCTCCGGTGAATACGGCCTCAAATCCGGTGAATAAGTAGTGTTCTGAACTGCTTGCGTTTTTATAGATGGAATATAAATAGACTTTACAATATTAAGCCAAATGGCACAATTTTAGATACATGTACATGTAATACCTTTATTTCAGAGGAATTTTTATTCAAATAGGCATATATATTTTTTTATGTTGTAGGTAAAGTAAACTTGCATTTTCTATATTGTTTTTCAGTTTTGGCTGATTTGTCTCTCCCAGAAGCTCTGTATAACAGAACAATATGTTACTTATCTTCAGAACCTATTATTTACCCGAACTGTAGTAACCTCAAGCTTGAAAAAGATGTCATAGCAATTACTTCTATTAAGACAATAACGAAGAAAGCAAGTAGCGGCTGCAGTGGTCAGAAGTCGTGTTGTGTGAGTACTGATATTGGAGACTGTATAGTCACATATCCTAACACAAAATATCCAGGCACGACTTTCGACTTGCAGAAAAAATGCACGGGACAATTAAAATTTTGCGCTAATAATATTAAGCGGATGTGCACGTCACAAGACTGCTCGTCAGCTAACCTTGCAAATGAAGTCGACTTCGCAGAAATTCAGTATTACTGCATCAAGCGTAAGTAACTCTCATAATGCAAACATGTATTTCATAAAGTATAAATGTAACATGCGTTAGACATTACTGTAAGTATTGAAATTTGTTCATTCATGCAGTGCTTGTTGGAACACATACGCACTGAATCGTCAGTGTATGCTTAATTTTTTGTTTAAGGAATAACTGTCTTATTTTTCGATTTTATGATTTGATCAATCGATTGGTTTGCGTGATAAATTCGTGATTTTTGCGTGAGTTTATACATGAACACCTTCTAATTGGTTTCCGTTCTATATAACATGTATAAGTTACAGTTTCTCGTTTAAAACTTTGTAGTCAAAGGTGGCTATTCACTTTAGATTTTTGAAGATTTACATTTTAATGATTGTTGCATCATTGGACAGATCAATTTTACTTTATGAAATTATATAGTTTAAAATTCTACATGAAACATTTTCTTAAAGCTAACAAAAACCTATTATATAATCTTGTTTCAGAAATGAATATAGTAAATCTACGCCAGGGAAGATATAATGCCAGTAATTTTGCCGTCGTTTATCTTCAGTCATTTAATTACCACTCCCCAAACAGGCATTTTGAGGACGTATGGTGTGAAGTGATTGCGGACAGTGTTTATGTTAGACTAATTGTTATAGATGTCCAACTTGGAGTTTCTGATTTACTCTCTGTTTATGACAAGTCATCTTGTGCAAATGTATATACATTTCCTGGAAAATACACCAATTTTTACAGGCTTGAGGAGGTCGCTAATTTGACAAACCATTTTTATGTTCACTTCAAAGGGTATGGAGTGTTTTGGATCGCATTTAAATGTAAGTTGATAATTTAGCGATTAAAGCACAAAAATATGAATTATAAACTCAAATTTTCATTATTTTTCTCATTAATTTTTTAAATGGTGCTAGCTGAAAACCGCAGAATGTCGATGAATTGTGGAACATTGAATGCGGATTGCAATAAAAACAAGATTAATTCTACCACCTCCAGTCCGAAGGTTCAAAAGTCGACTCAAGGTTATTTTCGTTAATGCCACGTCCACTATGTTTAAAAAGTAAATTTTCTTTCACATGACAAAAGCTGATTTTGAAAAGTCAATGAAGTTGATTGCTAATGCTTCCTCTTTTATATTTCAAGCGCTTTGTTACGCTTATATTGCCAGTTTGATATAATTGTAAGTACAAGCATTAGCATATAAGTGGCAATGTACATGCAACAAATTGTTTTTATATTAGATATTAATTTTGATAAATACGTGAAATCTGCATGTTCTTCGCAGTTCCATGGTGGATTGCTGTGCTTGGAGGAGTATTGGTCTGTTTTCTTACTGTTTTGTATCTCTATAAAAGGCACAGAAGTAAACAAAAGGTAGTCCTAGTTGCCAGACTAATTTAGTTTATATTGTCTAATCTATAATTAGTGGAAAAACAATATTATTTCCACAAATTCTTTTCTTGCAGATAGAAACTGACCAAGACCGAGAGGGCAAAGGTCTTTATCCCAGTATTTTCTCCGTAATGCCATCGGAGAAGAGCACGCTCCCGTCCGTGTCTTCATTCCCGAAGAATAATGGTCTTCCTAAATATTCAGTCTCTGTTAGAGACGAATAGACTAAAAACCGCCGCATTCAAAGAAGAAACAGAGAAAAAAGAGCATATCTAATTATAAACTTTTATAATTGGAATAAGAAATACGGTATTTATCATAAATGTAATGTTATAATTTAATCATACTTCATAACTGTTACAGTAGTACGAACAATGGACTGTACTGTATTATACGCGTGCGATAAATATCCGCGAGTTCCACGAGTAACCTCTGCTCTCGGATATTTATCGTCGCGAACCAGGGGCGGGATTCATAAAGACTCTTAAAATGAGTTTAAGTGTGAGAAATTTTTTAAACCAATAAAAAATACTTAAATAACATTAAGACTTTGTTTTTATCTTAATTTTTATTCATAAAACTTCTAAAGTCTAAGAAAATTTTTAAATGGTTCTTAAAATTAAGAGTCCTCCATAGTATTCTTAAAGTGATAAGAAAAATTTAAGTACTGAATAAAAATGGCTGCCATTAGATTACATAGAAGGGTTTTTAGGGAAAGAAAGGATTGTTTAGCAGTATACAGTGATGCTGAACTTGTTGAAAGATTTAGATTGGATTCTGCTGGCATTCTTTTTATAGAAAGGTTAATTGGACATGAAATTGTAAGTAGTTCAAGGAGAAATCATGCTATATCCCCAGTGCAGAAAATTTTGCTGACTCTCAGATTCCTTGCCACCGGAAAAATGCAGCTATGCAATCGAGACGATTTGGGAATTTCACAGCCTACTGTGTCTAGGGCTATTACTGCAACCATTAAAAGTCTGTCTTCCCCCGGAATTGTTGCACAATTCATTAAATTTCCACTGGATCATGGGGCCATACGTAAAAACCAAGAAGATTTTTTCTCAATTGCTGGATTCCCAGGCGTTGTAGGGGCCATCGACGGCACACACGTTCAGATTATTGCCCCACACGAGTATGAAAATGAATATGTAAACAGATAGGTAGAATAATCTAACTGTGTCTCGGTACAGGCCCTCACCACAGTTAGAATACGTCCCATATACTTGTAATGTAGCAAATCGGAGCGGATCCGCTCCGAAACGATTTTGAAGAATATAAAATGATTTGCACTGGGAATAACTACCAAAATAATCAAAAACAAACCTTCTTGAGATTGCTTATGCCTTTTATCCCAAAAAATAATCCATATAAATACGAAAATCCAATTAATTTTCTCAACGTTTTTCTCTCGATTCAAATTACCGGATATGTTTACATTCGGAACTCTCTAGATTGTTCCAAGTAAATGCACTATGCGGGTTATCGCCCGTGTTTCCTTCTGCTACATTACGAATACACGGAACGAATTCTATCGTTAAACCGGGTCCGTAGGACAATATCATTTTAACGATAGAACATTCTATCTAGTAAACAGACACCACTTTCATAGCATTAACACTCAGGTTGTTTTTTATCCAAACTACAGAATTATTGATGTTGTTTCTAAATGGCCAGCGTCAACACACGATTCTCGCATCCTTAATGAGAGTGGTATCAAGGTGTTATTTGAGCAAAATCATCTCCCTGTCCATACTCACTTACTCGGAGACAGTGGTTACCCTTCCAAACGCTGGCTATTAACTCCGTTTCTGCGACCAAATCAGGGCTCCCAGACGAATTACAACAGGTAATGAATATTATTCTCTATCCAATTTCTACAGCATTGTCATTGTTTTAGCTATTTAGAAGTTAAAAAAAATCACGAACAATTGTAACTTACGCTACTTTCGTTTTAGTTCATATCGAGCGCCTTGTACAGCGCCCCTTGTAGATAAATCTACGAGGTGGATCCAAATGTTTGCGCATCTATAATAAAAGCATGGCTTACTGAAATGCCAAGCTTTCCTCATTTTTTTTAATATTAAAAATTAAAAAAATATTGTTTGCCTCTTTTCATTCTTCTTTTTTGAAATTATTTATATTTAGATATAAAAAAAATAATAAAAAATAAAATAAAATTAAAAAAAAAACTATTTTTACTTCTCTGCAGTATACATGCATGTACATGTAGTTTCTAAGTATCATAAATGACAGAAGCTTAGAAATATGTACATGTATACACCCCTCATAAAGATTTAAAAAAAAATTATTATGTTTAAATTGTTCCTGTTAGCATATGAAAAATAAAAATGGGATTGTACAAAGCAATCAGTAGTTAATTGACCTTTAAATTTTGTATGGGCCCAGTGTACTCATTCCACTTAAAATTTTAAATTGATAAAAATAGGTAAGTTTGGAAATTCGTGTGTCTTTATTTTACTAAGTTTTACTGTTGAGTTAAGAGCTACAATGATTTAGACTTATTCCTTAATTATAAACAATAATCTCAAAATTGAAGTTTTTTGGAAAAAAAAGAAAAGAAAATCAAACACAAACTTAAAATTTAAGAACTATTACCTCATCATTATACTGAGAAATTGTTTTATTCCAAACTATTTTCAATATTGGTTATTAAAACAGAGCCCACAAGAAGACGAGAAGTGTGGTGGAGAGAGGGATAGGGCAGCTGAAGAGGCGATTTCATGTCCTGCATGGTGAGATCCGCCTTTCACCAGAAAAGGCATGTCAGGTGATAATAGCCTGTTCCATCCTTCACAACATCTGCAAGGACCGCAATATTGCATGCCCCCCGCCAGGTGATGAAGATGGGGAGGAGGATGATCATCAACAGATTGTAAATGCCAACAACAACAACTGCAATCATGATGGAACTAGATACAGAAAACTGTTTGCTGACACTCACTTTTGAATCTGTACTGGAGGTATATTATATCTTTTGGTTTTAAACCATCTCTTTTAGAATTATAAAAGGTTAATAAATTTGAAGTTAAATAATTCATGTAATCAAAAAAAGTAATTTTAAACATACCAAGAAGGATGGTGCATTCATTTTTTTTTTTTTAAATAAAAATTGCAATTTTTTTTAAAATTCTGAATTCATATTTCAAGTGATGGGTGTAAAGATCCAATTTTATGTATAATAATTTTTTTTGTGATATATACATCAACAAAGTGTGCCAACAAGTCAAATACTTCAAGATAAATATTTATTTTATAATATTTTAAATGATAGATAACAATTCTGGAAAATACGTATGAAAAAAATAACATAAAATTACTTTACAAGTTAATTCTGCATTTTTTCCTTTCATATATTTGAGGCTTTTAAATTTGAAGTCCAATGCAAATAAGAGACAATCGCAGCTAATATATATTATGTGATTTACTCTTCCCCCTTTGCTTTCTTGATTTTGAGCGCATAATATTCCACCTCGAGCTCCAACTTCCTCACAGTAAGTTCATCAATTTTTCTCTTTAGGTCTGTACTCCCAGAAGTGCTGGAAGTCCTTGAGACTAGGCGTGAAGTGGATGTACTTGGCATAGGAGGTGGTGGTGGAGTTGCAAAACATGACACTGTGTCGGATGGTCCTTCAATAACATGAATGCCCCTGAAAAAAATAAATTTTAATTTTTGTAAAAATTCATACCAATTATGTTTCTCTATTTATTTTGACAAAACATTTTTTCCTAATTAAGTTTGTGAACATTAAATAATATTAAATACTTTTGAATTGTGCCAGGAGATCAATTAAAAACAGATTCCACCAGTTTGGAAGAAAAAGGGATATAATTACTTTGTATAATCTATTTTGATAAAACTTGAATATAATTGTCTATCACCCATAATTGTTTATGATAATGTATTTGTGCTATAGGTTTAATTATTATTTAACATAAAATTTATGACAATTTTCTTATTTCATTCTTTGCTTTTTTTTCACTTGAAAAAAAAAAATTATTTGTGGTCAAAGCTCTCTTAAGTCTTTCATTGGCTTGTCTGAAAAAAAGGCTCAAGTGTGCTAGCTTTCAATATATTGCACAGCATTAGCCATAAATGCAGGTCTGCTAAGAAAAAAACTTGTTTCTACTCTCCTAATTCTAATTTGTTTAATTAGTGCTTTTCTTTTGCAGTGAAGATCTTAGCTCTCAATTTTTTTAAGAAAAGATTTATGAAAATTTTACTCTAAAATTGTGTGACTCATGGATTATTTAAAGCAACATTTTAATTAATTTGAATTCTTTTTTTTTTTTCATTGATGTAATCTAGATTTGTTTAAATCAGTTCAAAGATTATAAAAAAATAATTTAAAATTGCCTACCTACTTTCAATATTTTTTGTAAAGCCTGAATTATGGTGGAAACAACATTTTTTCCTTCATCTATCGATGATTCTATTAAATCAGAATTTAAGTACTTGCATATACTCCTTTATACTTACAATGGTTCCTCTCCTAGAAGACCTAGCTGTATGAGTGTAGTGTCTGCACCTCCTCCAATACCAGTCAGGCAAGTGTTATTTTCCCCCACAACACTGGACACAGCCTCAGCAATTGCACTTAGTGCCTTTGGAGGAGGACCACCACCTTTAAAGTACAAATATTTGATTCAGCATAATTTTCCCCCGCTCTTTATTTACCTTTCCAAATGTTTTAAGTATTATAAATAAAAACACTTTTCACCTTGATTTTGAATTGTCACTCAAAGAGAAGTGAGTTAATAAGTCTAACATTTTGAATGAAAAAAAGATGATCAGATATTACTTCTATTAATATCATCCTGTGGGGCACCCCAAAATAATGAAAATATTTTACTTTGGGTTATTCCCCTTTTATCTCTCCTTGGTTACATGTAAACTATACGAATGTACGCGGAAAAACCAAACTGCAGAAATTTCAATCCTTTCTGACCATTTGTAAATGTTTGAGTGTTTATTTAATGTTAATTTAATGCATAGAAGGGTTAACATTGAGTTTTAAGATTATTGCTGAAGGATACATCAAAGTCTATAATACACAGACATGATTGAGTTGAACATAGATAGAATGTTCTATCGTTAAAATGATATTGTCCTACGGACCCGGTTTAACGATAGAATTCGTTCCGTGTATTCGTAATGTAGCAAAAAGAAACACGGGCGATAACTCGCATAGTGCATTTACTTGGAACAATCTAGAGAGTTCCGAATGTAAACATGGCAGGTAATTTGAATCGAGAGAAAAACGTTGAGAAAATTAATTGGATTTTCGTATCTATATGGATTATTTTTTGGGATAAAAGGCATAAGCAGTCTCAAAAAGGTTTGTTTTGTTTATTTTGGTAGTTATTCCCAGTGCAAATCATTTTATATTCTTCAAAATCGTTTCGGAGCGGATCCGCTCCGATTCACTACATTGCAAGTATATGGGACGTATTCTAACTGTGGTGAGGGCTTGTACCGAGACACAGTTAGATTATTCTAACTAAGTTGAACACGATCGCGGATCAATTGAAAGTGTGTGTAATGACCAACCTGTCCCAGTCGTACCTCTCCTATGATCGGATATTTCGATTTGGAAAAAATATTGTGCCATTTTTTTTCAACCTCTGCAGCTGTCCTAGATGGACCAATGCCCATTGCAGTCAGCGTTTGTGCAATACTTTGCCACGTACGAGCCTTCATGTCCGACGTCAGTGTTGGACCTAACTTCCCCCTAAGAATATGCTTATTTTCGTCGACTAAATTAGTCAACGTAAGGGTTTCATCGGCGTTCCAATTTGGCTTCCTTTTTGTCTGCGATTCCATTTTCCCGTCTGCTAATATTACGTCACGTCTGTTGAATTTATTATCTCCTTCACTAGAGAGCGCCTTTGTTATTGCAAAAAGTACGGCAAATCGCTAGTGTTGTCATTGTGCTTACACTTAAACATGTTGTTTTTCTTAAAATAAAATTTAGTTAAGAATTGTGCTTAGGATCTTTATGAATTAAAACTAAAGAATTTTTCTTAGTTAAATTTTTTTTTTATGTTTAAGTACAACTTTCAAGAAAAATCTAAAAGTCATTATGAATTCCGCTCCAGTTGTTCAATAATTATATTCCCATGTGGTATGATTAGAGTTATTTGCCCTTTTTTGAATATCGATCCCGACGGTTCAATAAGCAATCACGGAAGAACTTTAGTGTACTAGGAACAGTTGAAAGTTAATAACAAATATTCAGAAAATATATAAATATGAAAGGCAAATCTAAAACTATTTGTCTAAAAAAAATTTAAATCTCAACAATTATTTCAGCTTGTGTTATAGTCGTTCATTTATTGTCACAGACGAGTTAGAGATAGCCTGGATAATTACGACTACTTATGACCCAGTCATGCTCTGTCCAAATCATTTACAATAATTGCCCTTTGGCTATGTAGATCTAAGAAAGCATCTATTACCTAATTAGTATGAGGCACTTTACAATTGAGGGTTTTAAATCAACTTTTGTCTCCTAGATTTTTCCCCGATTTTCATTTGAGCGTCGTGAATATTGCGTACATGTAAGAAGTATACTCATGGGAACATTTTACCCACTTTATGGGCGGATATGAGATTTTAAATGGATGCAACGCACAGAATGTCTTGAATGATATATAAGCAGTACTCATGTTAGGATTTTACGTAGTTTATGGACGGATATGAAATTTTAATTTGAAACAAAAAATACTTGTTGAAATACAAAATATGACCACTTGTTCGCGGAAATAAATCGTCGCGGATTAGTTCTATAGCGGTCAGTCGCGAATAAAAAATGACGCGTATAATAATTGGTTTACAGTATGTACTGTAGCGTGCACGTGATGTTTGATGTTCGCTTATAACGTTGCACTTCCACGGTCTCAACGACTTTAAAATAAAACAATTTTAAATTTTTTGACCTCTTGTTTGTGTTATTGTTTTCAAAATGTTGTTAATATCAACTTGTAAGCATGCAAAACACGAGGGTTGTCCGTAAAGTTAGTGGACAATTGCAAATTTTAACAAAAATGGCGTCATTGATATTCATCATTAACTTATTTATGTTCCATAACGTAATGTAAATTAGTAAATGTAAAATTGTATTTAATTTCAAATATATAATTACAATAATGTCTTCATTATTAAACATGGGATGGTGACCCGGTCACCGCAAAATTTTAATTAAAAAGATTTTTATCACTTCATGAATTTCATTTTTTTTTTTGTAAAATGTGATGAAATTTGGATTGTTTTTACATTATAAGGTAGACAAAAATTGTATCTTCAAACCTGCAAAATTTGAATGTTCAGAGTTTAGAAATGGCCGAGAAATCGAGGTTAGAATTGATTAAGACAGGATCAGCATTGTTCGAAAAAGGGTCGTTTTCGGAAAAGGCAGAGCAGTGAACAATGACAAAATTCTGCGTAGACATCAGAAAAACATCAACAGAGACCCAAAAATGCTGTAAACAATCGGGAAAATATAGTTTGGGAAGTTTTTCTTTAGTATTTATAGTGGAATATAAAATTTTCGACCGGAAGGAACAGTTTACAGGATAACATGCGTGAAGGATGACCATCATTCCGAGATTGCAGTGCTATAAAAATTGAATTTTGTAACGCGACTTTGCCTTATTTGCTGAAAGAAAGTCGTTTTCGCGCGGACAAAGATTTGATGATTTGCAGGATCGGGTACAGGAGGTGTAAAATATCATTTTACATATGAAATCTGAACAGTTTATGCATATTTTTGATAACTGCTTAAAGCGAGATAAGAAATGTATTGAGTTAAAAGGTGACTGTGTTCATAAAAAGTTACAGTGTACATGTATTAAGCTTAAAATTGACGTCGGGTAACGTCAAGGATTTTTCTTTTAGTGCTCTTGGTATGAGTGTGTGTCTCCTTTGTATCTAATAAAAATATAACCATTTGTGCTTTGATTTTGTTTAAAATTTGCATATGTATAAAATGAAACATTAGTTTAATGAAAATAATAGTTTCATATATCTTATCAATGTTTGTCAATAATTATCAATGTTGTTCACGAACTTTACGGACAACCCTCGCACATATATACATAATATACGATGGATGTCCGTAAAGTTCGTGGACAACATTGATAATTACTGACTAGCATAAATAAAATATATGAAACTATTATTTTCATAAATTTCATGTCTTATTTTATAAATATGCTAGTTTTGAACAAAAGCAAAGCACAAATATTATATTTTTATCATATACGAAAAGGACACACACTAATACTCGGAGCACTAAAACGACAATTTTAAATTCGTGTTACTTTTCTTAACTTAGGTAATGTTAAAGTGAATATTTTTATGTCGATTTATCCACTCATCAAAAAAGTGCACAATCATACTGTTCAGGTTTCATACGTAAAAACGTCACGCTCTGAAATTCATTTTAATGGCACTGCATTCTAGGAATGATGTCTTCCGTCGCACATCATCTTGGAAACTGTTTCCTTGCGTCAAAAAAATTATAAACCACTTAAGGTATTTCCATCCTCCTGTGATGTCATCAGGTTTTTGCAACAACTGTATACTTATTTTTATATTCATATGAAGCAGAATTTACGCAAAATCTTATGCGTGAAAAGAAGAAAACACTTGCTGTGGCCTTCAACTCGACATTTAGATATATCGACGACGTATTGTCAATTAACAATGGTAATTTAACAACCAAACTATATGATAAACGTGATGACTTTAACTTTTCTATCGTCAACTTCCCTTGCTTATGCAGCAATCTACCTTCATCACCTGCATATGGAGTATATATATCTCAGTTGATTCGATACGCAAGAGCATGCTCTACGTATGAACACTTTCTGAAACGAGGTAAATTATTAACAAGCAAGTTGATGAAACAAGAATATCAGCAGTCTCGTTTAAAGTCATCATTTCGTAAGTTCTATGGTCGATACAATGACCTTGTCAGCAAATACAGTTTATCATTGAGTCAATGCTGACTGACGTTTTTTTTATACCAATTATTAGTCCATTATTTATACTCTGAATTGACGACGGATTTTTCCGTTATTTCCTGATCATGACAAGGAGCACACGGCGTTTGTGACCGGTCGGCATGGGATGCTCACTCCTCCATGACACCTGATCCCACCTCTGATGTTTCGAGGGTCCGTGTTTGCTCTGCTCCTATTTTGTATTGTTTTATGGACTTTGAGATTAAATGCTGTTCGTTATCTCCGTATCCTTATTATAAAGTTAAATTCATACCAAATAGAAAACAGTTTTTTGAAAGAATGCTTTTCAATAGTTGTAATGAAAAATATTGTTAAGTAATAAAATTTTAAAAATGTATTTTGTTATCATTTAATCAATAATTTAATCTTTAAAAAAAAATGTGACAAGGATAATAACTCTTTCTCATATATTTCCTTTATTGTACTTTTGATGTAAAATAGTTTCCCTGATAATCACATTTCAAAATTATCTTATAAGTAAGAAGTATCTTGGAACTCTTGGCTTCAAAATCATGCATATGAAACAGTTTTTACATAATATTTACAATACTATTTTCAAAGAATTTAAGATTTTTTTATGTTAACTTACACTTCTGTTTATTTATCTCCCGTCATTAATAATATGGCGACCTAAAATTATTTTTCTTGCAATTATTGATAAAAATAAATGAAAATAAATGCAGATTTTTTTTTAAATTTTATTTTGAACCATTAAAATTGTGAGTGTGGAAAAACCTCAAATATTAAAGAACGGTTTCCTTTACTCTGTTTTAAAGACTGTTTCCAGTATTTATGGGTCACTGTAGGTGATTTTTCGATGTCTACTAAGAATTTTATCACTGCTCTCTGCTCCAAATGAATTTTCCGAAAACATCCCTTTTTGGAACTGAATGCCGATCCTATCTTAGTAAATTCAAACCTCGATTTCTCAGCCATTTCAAAACTTTGAACATTCAAATTTTGCAAGTTTAATATTATAACTTTTGTTAACCCCATAACGTAAAAATCGTTCAAAGAATGAGTGCACTTTAGTACGTGTCATTTGGAACCTTTTCGGCCAACCACTTTAATCCTTGCAATATATAGCGAAATTAATCCATGATTATTGTGCAAGCATGTGCACGGGCGACCTATTTTGATTGTACGCATGTTTTTGTTCCACGGGCCGTTTCTCGTAGATGGCTGGAACAATCTTCCTGAATCTTTCCTCAAAGGAGGATCACTGGTTGTAGTTGTGTTGTGTGGTCATTTAGTTTCAAAATGGATACCGTTGCTATGGAAACCTGCAAAAAGCGACAAATTTTGTCCGCCAATTTTCTCTCTGGTCCCTTGAACATTCTTCATGAAATTTTATTTATGTAATGATTGGTATTTTTAATTGCTCTCATTGGATTTAATAATTGCAAATTGTCAATAGCAAAAAGGGAAAAGTGAAAATTATTTAACTTTGATTTTTAAATCAAAGTACTGTACAAATTGATGGTTGTCCAAATAGGCTAATGGGTATTGTTTTAGTGATACAAAAAATGAAAGTCATGTCCAGTTTCGGGGTTACACACGCTATTGCTTTCAATAGCAGACTTCCTAGTTATTGATTGTGTTTGTTTTTATATTTTATCAAATCAGCTATAAATACGTCAAGTAACGTAAGGAAAATTCTTTTAAAAATACTTCATCCGTGGTCGAACCCACAAAACACATTACAATAATAAATATCAATGACACAACTTTCATTTAAATGTAAGCCAGGCCACGAACTTGACGGACAACACTCGTAGATATAACTATTCAAATTTCATTAAATTGAGTAGATAAACGTAATGTATCACTTTCCTCTGAGGTATATACGTGACATCACTAATTCAAATAAAATAGGTTATGTTAAGTTGATGATATCAGCAATTGGATAAATTTTTTTTCTTGCAGCTCCAGGTAAATATTTACTTTCATGTAAAATTATTGTTATCAAAAGATTTTTTTCATTGTTTGCAAGGCTGGGCTGCTACGCTTTCCGAAAATCGCCACACTTGTGGATTTAAGAAAAGGACTGAGAGAAAGATCCAAAGTTTATACATGTAGATTGTCAAACAAGTACTCACTCTACACCAAAAAAGGAAAGAAAGTCACTTCAGTATTTGTATTATCTACGAAGAAGCTGTTTTTATTTTGTGATTTTCGATTTTATTTTTCATCTTCACATTTCCTAAAGTTTCATATATGTTCAATGAATTGTGTTCAACAATACTGGAATTTAAAGTATCTCGAGCGGCAACACGATTCATATGTAAAGATCATTGATTTATCTACACCTAGGACAGAAATTTCTTCGTTATCTTTTTTAAACTCGAAGATTTCAAACGCTTCCTTTATCAGAAACTGTTTGGTAAAGATTTATTGATTTAAGCGCACTGAAGATATAAACTTTTTTTTCGACAAATCGTCAGCAAATGGAGGAATGGGTATCCGGTACATCATTTTAATATATTCACTTGGTGAGTAAAACAATTTTTTGTCAATAATTAGAATGTATGTTTGTCAATATACATGTCCAGGTATTGTAGTAAACTCGTGTGTACTCGTTTTTCGGTTGAACAGAGGCTGTTCTACTCTACCTGCTTCCATATTTTAAAGAATTTCTTACTTCTTTGTGATTACTTTTAGTTGATGTGATGTTATCAAACCTACTACCAGAACTATGTAATATGAAAATGGTTTGTTTCAATAATGGGTCAGCCACACAAACAGTTGTTCTAAATTGTACCGAGCCGCATGACACCATAGCAGTTTCCTCCGTACAACGATTTTTGTCTATCAGAACGTTCGGCCACAGCTGTCTCCAGGAAACACGTGCCGGTGTTTGTGCTTTGTCGAGTTCATATCAGCATGATCTTCTCTTGCATTGCAATGGAAAGAAAGGAATTTGTCAACATGATTTATCAATACAGAGCTGGACGTTATATGATACCGTCCAAATTGAATATTATTGTATAAATCGTAAGGCATTATTACCAGTTATAACATTTTATTTCTGAAAGAGATAAGGCATTCCAAAAAAAAAAAAGATTTAGCAAAGAGAAAGGGGTGATGGGGCAAAGGAAAGGAAAGTCTTGAATATAGTTATTGTTTATATTCTGATTACCACCAAAAGTTAGGGGGTGGGATTCTAAGCAAAATAAACGACAAGCAAGTAAAAAAATAAAATAAAAAACCCTAGAATGACCAAAAGGTGATAGAGTCAACCTCCCAAAACAATCTGACATGCTATAAACACAGGTGCCGGTAACATACTGTATCAGATTTTACGTAATCACTATATGTATACAAAAAGAGAAAGGGAAACAACGTCAACCCGAATTTACACAGGGTCGATCTCGGAAATATTTCGTATTAAATTATAACTATAGGAATCAGACTACAATAAATCTTCTTTAATAAAACAGAAACCTCATTTATTTATACGTATAAGTAGGGTAATACTAAATCGATATTCAGTTGTGCGAGTCGATGTACTTTAATTTAAAAGAATTTTATTGGCGAAAGTAGGTACCCTATGAAAAGAGTTCCATACCTATATTTTAACACCTCCATTTTATTTCTAAGCGATCTAAAGGCCTGCGGTTCATATAAAAAAATTTAATACACTGAATACACCAAATATCCTTAAACACAATAGCAAAAAGTAATTTCATATCTGTGGTGTAACTGATTTTCAAATCACTGTATGTTTGATTTGTTTTTTTTTTTATTTATTATAGAAAACATAACATTCGTTCCACAAGTTGAAAATCTCACTGATTTAAAAGGAAAATACCAACGAGTTTATCTTCAGAGTGAGAACTTCCCTCAAAAGTTTCAACCTTCTCGGAATATTTGGTGCCAAGTTTCCCTTAATACAATTCCCAAAATTCCTGTAATTCGATTGATTCTTATTGATGTCCGATTCTCGGATAATGTTTCTCGAATGTCAATCGAAGACAATAATAGATGTAGTAATATTTGTGAGATAGCTATAGGTCATCCGAAAACGAATAGTTACACATGGCACGTTATAGACAACTTGACAGTATCACATCAAATTCGCTTCAATGGATCGACAAGATTTTGGATCGGATATTGTGAGTAGTTCTAATTGTATTTATTACACTTTATGAATATTGCAGATTTATCATTTTAATGTCTGCAATAATGTTAATTACAGTACCTTTATCGTTTAGATTCACCAGGGAAATTGATTACGTTGAAGGTGTTTTGTAATCAAACTGAAGAAAACTACCAGAAAGGTCAGTAGAAAAATAAAAAAGACATTCTTTTATCTTTAAAATTCTAATTGTTATAAATGTCTTAACACCGAAAATTTTTACGGATAACCTTCTTTACAATATAAGATTTCCGATGGAATGGAATTTCTTAAACCCATATCATTATTTTCATGTAAAACATCTCTAATCTAATGAGAAATAAGTACCGATATAATTATATATTTAATTGTGTGGCGGGTTAAATTTCCATCATCAGTATAAACAAATATTGACAACGCAAATGTTGTTTTCCTATTTACGGAATATAATAGATTCTGTTTGAATGTTCAATCTATAATTTTTTTTTTCAAAAATATTACTCTAACATTGTGCCAAAAAAGAGAGAAAATATGAAACCCATCATGTCTCAAATCACGGTATCCTTCTTGTATCTTCAGTACCTTAACTTTTTTGTATGAAATGTTCATAATTAATATTATCACTGTTTTAACCATGACACAAAAATTGATCTTTTTTTTAAGACACTGCTGTTTAAAAAGGTACCAATCAGATTAAATATCAAAATGTGTTTACGAAATTTAAATCGAAGGCACAGTGATTGTAGTTTTAGTGTTCACTGAACTCTTCAGCCTTGGTTAGACACTGTCGTTTTATCTTTATAAATGGATCTGTTTCATTCATTATTGATTTAAACAAAATTTAAATTCATTTTTTAATATTATTCAATATTGATTACAATCATCTTTTTTTTTAATGTGCCACACAAGAACAATTAATTTACTGACTACAATAAAAATAGTGCCAATCTTTGTGATATATTGAAAGAGGAATATCAAAAAGTAATTGCATAAAACATCTCAAGTAATTCATATTACAGCAGAGCATTGCACCTGTATATTCACGTATTATTATTGATTTTCAAAGAGCGTTTTTGGTCCGTCAGTTTTCCTTTGTATCAACATTTATTTTCTTTAAGGATAGATAACACATTTTTTCTTCCATACATGTAGCTCGCATATCTTTCATGAATTGCTTTTCCACTAAGAGGGGACATATGTTAAGTTTATCTAATATTCTCATATTTTGTCATGCAATGTGATATGGTTAAGTAGGGAAATGTTATTTTACTGTTCAATATATTCTATTGAAAATGTTAGAAAGGAATGAAGTTTTTGAGATGCAAAGTAATGTTTGTGATATGTGCATTTTATTCCATCAGTTAGAGTACATGTATTTAGAAGGGGTGTAAAGGTTTAATTTCTTTTCATTATAAAATGAATCGGAAGAAAGACGGACGTACATTTAAAGAATGTTCTGATAAAAAAAATAAATTTTGATTGTTATTTCAAATTAATTAAGTATTTTCAATTTTAAATTGTCTGCATGCGTCCTTTATAAAGATTTCTTGCAGATAATCTGATAATCTTTACTACCTTCCTTTGCAATTAAACATGTCCTCAATCACCAGCATACAGAAGAAAGGTACCCACAAAACACATAAATAGAATACATATATACATACATATATATATATATATATATATATATATATATATATATATATATATATATATAATAACCTTCACATTGTCGTTATGAGGTCGTTGTTAATAGCCCGTGTGGAATACAATAGGGTTACGCATACTTGATAATATTTACGACGGAGGTTTAAATTGACTATAAACGATCATTTGAATTGCTTTTTTGTATTAGGGGTACACTTCCTTGACACTCTATCAGATAAATGTCTTTCAAAAGTCGTTCCTGGCTGTTTTTTTTTTAAATAGCTCACTCAGCATGTTTAATCATATTCTTTATTTTGTATTTTCAAAATCGTTTACTAGATATAACTTCACAAGCAAAAACAAACAATTATGATGATTATATTCTTTAAAAAAATATGTCCTGCAATTTCAATGCAGTACAAACCAAGTTAAAATTATTGGGGAAGGTCTCCTGAAAAATATCTCTCTCTCTCTCTCTCTCTCTCTCTCTCTCTCTCATGCTCTCATTTTTTACTTGAGTATGCTATGTTATGAGTTGTATGGTCGTGCATATGCAGTTATTCGATGAATTATCAGCAATCATTGCTGGTATAATTGATCTATTATTTGTAATGTCTTCAAAGTGAGATTTAAATTCTTTACGTGACCTTAACAACGTGCGAAGCTAACATGTGGATGTCGGAAACGAAGACAAACAAATAGAAACATGAAGTTTAGAGGATCTCTGTTCTTCTTACAATGTATATTTTCCATATATGGTATGTATTTATAATGTAATATCTATAAATAATTTTCATACATGAGATATTTTCTAAACCATATTGATTTATAATCAAGTGGAAGTGTACGATAAAGTTGCTACTCCTCTCTTGTATAATGAAATTGTCTAAAGTACTGGTAATCAAACACTCGTGTCATTTTGTTTCACGTGATATTATGGGTAAGTTCACGTGATATCCATTTGAAAATCTCCAAAATCAGAACTTCTAGCAAATTTCATTAAATGAGATAAATATTTCGATTATCATCAATGGAATCCCTTGCAGAATGGCAGATTTGCTTATTAACCACTCGATTGCTCATTATTTCATCTTTCCTGAAATAGGAAACGCTCGAAAATTTCTTATTTGAGATTATTTTTTCTTTCCAAAATGTATGACAGACTAATTTGAAAGTTTGGTTGTATATTTTAACAGGACAAACTGATCTCTATGCCTTCAGATGTTATGGATCGGGATGGGTGATGGACGAATCATGTCCCGCAAACCACAAAATGTTCCCAATACACGTCAAAGTTGGGGCTCTTGCTAAGGCAATAGGTTGTCCTAATTACTTAGTCAAAGGTACCAA
Source organism: Saccostrea glomerata (assembly GCA_003671525.1). Taxonomy (NCBI): domain Eukaryota; kingdom Metazoa; phylum Mollusca; class Bivalvia; order Ostreida; family Ostreidae; genus Saccostrea; species Saccostrea glomerata. Next base: position 616,549 of record PRKT01000236.1, read on the forward strand.
CTCTACCCTGGAGTCTATGTGTTGTAACCACACCGACAGTGCTTGTCTTAACTTTTATCGAAACACTCTGAATGATTCGATTACCTACGTATATCATAAGAACTGTATGGGTCGGGAAATGTGTATCAGTCACTCTATAGTGCAGGCTACCACTACCGGTCCAGTTGTTGTTTGTGATCAGTCTCTGTATCATTCCACCACTACTGTGCTAGAGCTCAAGTTTCAGTGTTACAAAGGTACGTCAAGATTCTATTTTTCTATGTATCTTAAAATTATATGAAATTATCATATGTTTTGAAAAGAGAAAGATGCTAGTTTTTTTATGTTTTACATGTGCCTTGACATGTGACACAGTCAGTAAAACACAGGTTAGTTTAGTAAATGTCTTGACATGTCATAAGGCCAGTGAAGGATATACTACATTTCATATAATTAACATATGCCTTGACATGTCACAAGGCAAATGAAGTACAAGCTAGTTTCATTTTTTATTTATCTCTGACGTGTAAGTAGACAAGTTTATTAGCACAATACAATTCTATTTTCATTCACACTTGATATTTTAATATTACATACCGATACTTTCGATTTTTATTTGAAATATCAGAGTTTCTCAGGATAACTACAGACATTCAGACAAAATGTCATTATTTAAATAAAATTTTTCATAGTATATGTTTCTCGTGTTAAGATCCCAAGATTTAAGAACCTTAATCGAGGAGGAAAATCCACAAATGTTATATTTATGCATTGAATACTGTTAAATCTAGCCTTTTTATATTTCAGATGAACAGTTCCTTACTTTGTCAAGTTCGGGATCTTTTTCTAAGACGGGTCTTACTGATGTTCATGTTGTGTTGCAAGATTACGAATCTTCCCCAGGGATACCTGCAGCCCTTACAAGTCTTGAATGTTCCATTGAAACATCAGAATGTGATGGACAAATAAGGATTACTGCTAAAGATCTGAGATTGTTCTCTTATGGGAGCCATTGTTTTCAGAGACTATCCGTCAATGATACGGAGAATGCAGCGATAAATAATTTTGACTGCAGTCACAATACGGATTTTACACAAAATACAAACTTATACACAAGTCTCTCTAACCATATTATTGTAAAATTTACCAATTCTTACAACTTTGACGGAGGGTTCCTATGGATACAGCCAATATCTGGTAACAAACTCTAAATAATTCAAATCTGTTGAACTGTAAACAATCATTCTTCATTCAATCTAAATAGTAAACATTTACTATACGTTTTGGTAAATATGATGCAGTGTTCTTTTCTCTTCAAAATTAAATGAACTATTCCATCTCAAATGGATATTTAGACATGTTAGAGGGTCGAATTGTTACACAGAAAATAAATATTGTGAACTTAATCGGGTAAAATATCACACATAATATCAAGGAACTTTATGGTCTTCAAAGTTTTATATCAAAAATTTAAATACTGATATAAATTTTGAGTGATTTAACAGGAAATATCATTAAGTCATGGTGTAGGTAAATCTTCGACGTCATGGGCATTATAGAAAACGTGAGCTTTTATTTTATTAACCCTTTCCCTGAAGTTGGATCCTGCATATAAGCACATTTTAGATTTACATGTATGTTGGCGATTTATTCAGCACTACACATAATTTGTGCGGTGCTCAGTCAATTAAGGAAATCTTATTTTGGCGGTTATTTTTACATGAATCAAATCGGATTAAAATTATTATATTTCTCTTAGTACTTCACATATTATGCCTGAAATCTTAATTCATTCAGGATAAAAGATACATTTGGTAAACTTGTCGAAAAATTATCTCAATTTATATAAAATAAAGGAGTAAAATTGTTGATGCCGTACCTTTGTATTGCATTTTTGTCGTTTTCCTACCTTTCTATTAGCGACACCAAAACAGCGTTAATTTTAGGAAATTTTCAATATCCTATTATTTTCTTCAAACTTTATTGGAGCCTTTTAGTTGTGGAGATTGATAAGAAAACCATAACTATAACTCGTATGACGTCTGTAAGAGTAATAGTAGACTGTGCGTTGTTTCTTTTTTTTTGTTTGTTTGTTTTTGAACGGCCCTTGTGAATTACAGTTTGACAATCTTGTGTTTTGACAGTGAACTCTAGCCATACACTTTCCCTGAATTGTCCCCCTACGGAGGAGAATCCAGCCTGTATCCCCACCACAGTAATGGTCACAACAGAGGAAGAGACCACAACAACAGAGGTCACAGAGACAACAACCGGGACAACTCCAGCTACAAACAACACAGACCTAGATCCTGATGATATCAAGCCACAGAAAGAAACAGAAGATGTCGGTCTCATTGTTGGGATTGTAGCAGTGGTGGTTATAGTAGCTACCGGAGTACTTGTTGCTGTGGTTGTGATCAAAAAAAGGAAGCCTTGCGCCCAATCTCCTGTATGTATATTCGCTACGAATTCTTATTAATTTTTTCCTTATTTTTTGAAAACCTTAACGATTTTACATTTATGTTAAGTGAATTAGTTTGAACTTATTGAAAATAACACAAGAATAGGCTGGTTAATCAATACACAATGATACAATATTGATTCTGTTTTTATAACAACACTTTTACGTCATATAAGGTCAAGATCCAGTAAATTATAGAATAAGACACTAATATATTTCTTAGGTTTGAGATGCAATCATGCTTCATCATTATGATTTGTTTAAATGATAAGAAAAGTGCATAAATTTTAGATTAAGGGGATAAGAAGACATATTTTTACTCTGAATTTTAATTTTAAAAAATACTCGTATACGGGGTATAAAATTTATTCTGAAATTATAAAAGATTTAGCACCAAGAAGATCTTTAGAAGCCTAAAATCAGTTCCAAACTCAATGAAGTGTTAAAGAACTTGCTGAGAGATTATGGTGTTATTTGTAGGAAAAAGTATCACAAGCAACAGAAAGACTAGAAAAATCAAAAAGCTCATCAAGTCCTCGGAATGCTCAGTTATCAGAAACGCAGCCAAGGAGCCATCCTCATCGTCCAAAAGTTAATGTGATAAATGAAAATAAGTTATCAGAAACACATCCAAGGAACAATCGTCTTTCTCCAATTATGGTACCAGATGAGCAAAAGGTAAAGAAAAAGAAAAGAAAGGAGAAAACGGAAGAAAACGATATATCAGATAACAAGAAAAAGAAGAAAAAAAAGAAGAAAAAGAAGAGGCATACGGATGGTCTGGGAGAAACTTCAAACAATCCTACAGAGAACGATATTACATCTCCTGTGAATAGTGCAATGTGAATTGTTTATCAGGAAACAAAATGAAGACACGATTGATAGATTTTACTACTAAACTCATAAAATTTCAAATTATATTTTTGATACATTTTTCATCAAATCAAATGCGCTTCTTTGTTTTCGATGCACCTGCGAGTTTTTGATGATACCCCTAAACAATAACGTTTCTGAATTCACATCCCTCTTATGTACATTTGTATAATTATCATACAGCTTCATCGTACAGGCGCGGGTCCAGAACTTTTTTTTCAAGAGAGATGTAGGGCTGGGTGTCTATCCTAGTCGAAATATAAAATCCAACCAATATTTCTGGACAAAAAACTCCTTTATAAAATGTTGAAAAAACCCTTTGCCGTTGGGGATGGAGGTTAGTCGTTGACGTCTACGGCTCCATAACTAAGACTTTTCATACCAACTTATACGGATCTGGATTTAAAAGGGGGTAAAAGGTCAATTTCACATGTGGTTGATTTATTGTGTACATTTAATAACTGAGAATTCCAGGGGTCTGCCCCTGACGCCCCCTTTAGATCCGCGCATGCCATATCCATCAAAGAAAATAGTGGGTATAAACTTCTTTCTGTGGTACAAATGTAGCTTTCAAGCAGCAACAAGTATTTTCTCAGTTTAAAAAATAAATTTACGAGTTAACATACAATTACAAAGTGGATTCATATTTGTGAATTGCACGTCACCTTTGATTTTGGTGAAAAACCTTTTTTATAAACAAAAATTGACATATTACAAAAAAAACAAGAGACGCGCTAATTTCAATTCGGATAGTGGTAGTAAATCTTGTCCTTGTGGCCTTGGACCATGAAACTTTGACAAACTCACTTCTGATATCAGTCCCACGATAAATTCCTTTTGTAAAAGTGATTCAAATTAGAATTATAATGCTTGCATAAGGTGAGGAGCTCAAAAAAATATAAACTTGAGTAGTCATGGTAAAATTGTTTAGTCTTCCATTTCATTCATGTATCCTCTTTATTCTTCAAAAAATATTTCTAAAAGAGCGCAAAGTGAACTGATATTACATTTACTCAATAACTTGTTGTAAATTAGATGCGGGGTATGCATATTTAAATGATCTTATCTGTGACACCTCAACCGACTAAAATACACCGGCAATTTAAAGAAACACCACTGTGTCGGGAGTTTAATTGATTAAATGTAATGAAGGCTGCTCTAGTATTTCTTATGCCACTTTTATTGGTTATAAAAGGTAAGTATTATTATGCATTTTTTTTTTGTTGATTTCTATTTTTAAAAATATCATAAAGATCGAGAGATTGATGTCTATATTTTTTACAATCATGCAAGAATTTTTATCCCAATAATCATACTGAAATAAGTGACGCAAAATAAAGTTCCCGTTAACTTCCTGAATTTAAAATGAACGCTATCTTAAAGTCTCATAAAGATAATTATCTAAGAAAAGCGCTTTGTTTCACACAATTGGCGGATATAAATTTGAACAATTATTTAAACTACCATTGTAGAATCTATCAAACATGCAGAAAGATTCATAAACTTAGCAAATAATTGAAATATGAAAAATATAAATATTTAAACATTGAAAATGAAATTATCATCATATATTTTTTTCTATATATTTGAATTAAACTGTTCATTATTTTTGCAGTGTTTGCAAACGAACTCACTCATGGAAGGTGTTATGGCTGGCAAATGGACATCACATGCAGCAGTTCGGATAAAATATTTCCTCTTCTAGTCATGGTCGGGGCAAAACCTAAATCAAAGGGCTGTCCAGACATAATGGACCTTAATGCAAACTCTACCTTTGAAAGAAGTTGTTGTACATATGATCAGGAATCCTGCTATTTTCCATATAGTAATTTAGATGCTTCTGTCACAAATAATTACTTTGAAAAATGCATTGGAAGGTCCAGCTGTATGTGGCCTATAGCTAGGCTTGACATTAGATCGTATGACCAGAGGACTTGTAATTCTTCAATCTATCCTGAATCTACAACTTTCATGGTTATTCATTACTTTTGTATTAGAGGTAACAAGATTTTTTGTATGAAATAAGGTTTTTTACATAGATCTATTTTAAAAAGAAAATTAATCTATATCTTCCCGTACTTATGCAGTAATGTACCTTTGTCACTTGTGTACAGGGTTTATATCTCTCAATTCATTCGATGTGCAACAACATGCTCTACGTATGTACAATTTCTAAATCGAGGTAAATTATTGACAAACAAGTAAATGAAACAAGAAAATCAGCAGTCTCGCTTAAAGTCCTCATTTCGAAAGTTCTATGGTCAATACAATGGACATTGTAAGCAAATACAATTTATCATTGAGTTAAATGCTGACTCACGTTTTCAAACTAATTGTTAGAACATTATTTACATATTGAATTGACGACGGATTTTTTCCGTTATTTTCCTATCATGAAAAGGAGCGCACTGTGGGTGTGACCGGTCAGCAGGGGATGCTTACTCCTCCATGGCATCTGATCCCACCTTTGATGTTTTTAGGTCCATGTTTCCTATGCTCTTTTTTTATTGATTTATAAATGTGAATACTGTTCATTATCCACATATATTTTACTTTTTTCTTTAAAATTGAAATCTTTGTTTTAATTTTAAAATCAACTGCGTATTCGTTTATAGATATACACGTATATTATAGACTTAAATGTTTTTTTCTGATAATCCAAATCTTTCAGAGACAGAAATCCATAGTATCTCGAGCTCTTTTTCGAGAAATTTGGTAACCACACTACATATCACAGCACAGAATTACAGTGATAACAATAGCACTTCCACAGGAATCGGGATGATCCGGGATCCGGTGACCTGTTTCGTTGAGGTGTCGGACTGTTCCGGAAGGGTGAACGTCACCGGATTAGATGTCCGACTGGTTAAAGTGGACAGTGTGTGTAAACAAACCTTGACATTTCTGGAAGACGGCAAAAATTCCACCATTGACTGTTCCAGAAACAATAACTTTAGTGCAGATAGTTTATATTTAAGTTCCAGTAGCTACTTCATGTTTGTTTATATTGACAATCATACAGGAGGATATCTTTGGTTAAAACTCGAGACAGGTAAGCAATCGTTTCAATCCATGGTGTTTATCATACAAAAACTAACTTTTATGCAAAACATTATTAGAAAGTTTCGGTGGTTTCTTATGAATTATTTTGAATTGATATAAATCAAGCATTTGTTGCAGTTGACAAAGGTCACAACATGGAGATAAAATGTGGAGATAATCAAAGTCAACCAAAAAAGCCGTGTAACACTGTAAACGGAACATCAGTCAATACGATGACGTCATCGATGAACAGTTGAGTCCCTCAGTTCTCCAATGAAGTTAAACTCAACAAAATTACATGGACATGCAGTGCAAATACACAATGGAGAGTGAATGAGACTTAAAACTGATATTAATGCTCCATAGTTAAATGCTATAGAAATTACTGTTTTGTTGATTTTTTCCCTTTCATTTCATCATTTAAATGACAGCGTTAGTATGAAAACAAAGTTTTTAACTTTGTTACAAAAAAATTATAAGGTTTGGAAATTCACATATGTTTGATTTTTTTTTATGAGAATAAACTATGGTACCCAAAAGATCTTAACAGGGTTTGGGCAGTCTCATGTTTCAAATGTTTTATGAGAATCAGTTTGCGTTTTGTTATTCTTCCAGCCGAGAATTCTCAGTCATCAGTAGCAAAAGCTGTGAGTGTGTCCGTCCTTATTACCGTCTTCATAATCCTTGCCTGCACAGCCGGTATAACCTATCTACACAAGCGAAGGCGGGACCAACTCAATCGTCTTTGGAAAACCCTACCCAAAATCTGCTGTAAAAAAGATACGGTCTGACAATTTAAATTACATAAATCTTATTATTGATTAAAATTTATCAAAATTAAAATTAAAAATCAATTGTTTTATTTGATTAAAATTCCATTCCGACTGTGATTGTGAATAAGACGAACGTACACAATATTGTATGTCTTGGTTCAAATTAGGTATTCTTAAAATATTTTGTACATATTCTTTTCATAAATTAATAAAAACAAACTCTATTTTACATAGGAGACAATTTTGTCACCTCAGATCATTTTTGTATTTTTCTAGAGTACTGATCATAGCCCTACTGGACAGCAAGAAAATGGGGTAGGTATCACTTGTTGTACGGTTACTTGTATACAGTAAATATTAAAAGAGCACTTGGAAGAACACTATTTTATTTTTTTAAAAATGTGACTAAAGTCTTTACTGATGATTTTTTAGCCAAATGTATAAGATCATCACAAAACCTTCTGTTAAAAGTGATTACAAGTACTACTTCTGGTACATGTTGTTTAACCAGAATCCATTAAAGTTAAGAGAATGACACATTCCAGAAAAAAATTCAATCTCAATTTATTTTATATTCACAATAAAGAAAGAAATTGATGTAAAAAAAAGAATTTGGATTATCTTTTTGCCTCCGTAATTGGAGAGATGACAGCATTGAGATTTGTCTAGCCGTACTTCTGTCATTTTCTCCGTAAAAAAAAAGGAGATGGCTAAAATATGCTGAGCCTGTTACTCAATCCTATTCACAATAACATCTGTGAATAAAATATTGTTGAAATAAAACAAATTACTTTTGAATGCTTATCGCCAGGTGCATTTTGTGTCACGTCTCACTATCTTGTTACATAACAATGTACATTTCTTATGATATTTTTGGACATAATGAACTAAAAGGTTGGTCTACTTTTATAAAACGATATACTAAGCCTTAATTTCTGTTCCTGATTATGATAGGACTTTCACAAATGATATTTGTATCCTCACATGATACTTTCAAATAAAAGTAATAAAAGTAGACTTGTAATATTTTAATTGAGAGACATCAAAAAGCATGAATTTAATCATGTATATCACATTTTATTCGCGGGAACTATATGGTGATTACGCGAGACAGTGAGCTCGCGAAAATTTCATTCTCGCGTATAATAGTATTTTTTCACAGTATATAGAGAAATAATAATTTGTGAATATTAGGTCTTGCTTAGAAAGAGTCAATTCAATGATTATCTCGAGAAAACGAGGTGTCGCTAAAATAATTTAGTGAGCTACAATAATATCATCATACATAAGTAAAATAATAGTTACATTCAATTATTTTTTTTCAGAGAACTGATAGTCCACCTGTACATCAAGGACCTGAGGTAAGCCATTTACATGTATTAGTTCTTCAGCATTTCGATAACAGATAAAAACATGAACCTTTCGGATGACAGAACGGAGGACCCGTGTCATGGTAGACGTTAGCACGATAGAGACCCCGTGGCCCTCACTGGCTTATGGCCCTGAGTGTCAAGTAAAAGTCTGAATTTGAAGCCCTTTACCGCATAGATTCGGTGACTTCTCTATATTGGTGTAAAATTTAGTGAAGTAGACGTTTAACACCATACAATCAATCAAGATCACACACTAGTACAAGACTTAATAGAACATCGTTTTACTTTAAAAAAAATGTTTAAGCGATTTCTGAAGTCGATGAATTGGCATTCACAAACACATACGAAAAGTATTCTTGAATTTTTCCATTGTATGATGTTTTACCGCACATTTGAGAATTGTTCACTCTTTTAGAGACGTCAATAACGTTAAAATTTACCCATCGAACCCTTATTGAAAAAAAAATGTTACTTTCCAGAAAAATGGGCTTTCATTGTTTGTTTGGGTTTTTTTTTTTGGGGGGGGGGGGGGGGG
>PRKT01000236.1:626014-637529 GCA_003671525.1 Saccostrea glomerata
TGTTTTCTTCATAAATGAGATTTGCAAATATCGTTTGAGAAATTTTGACTAACCTGTTTAATACGCATTTTGATTATGAATTACTGTAACTGAACGATGCAGAGGGCTCTCGGCGCATGAGACTGATTGATTTGGGAAGTTTATTCCGATAAGGCACCTGATCTGATATAATTTTATGGTTTCTCCAGGAGATAAGGACTTTAAATAACAACGTTTCGATTTGCATTGCCTGTTGGTGGTTTTTTTTGGGATTGAACATACATGTAGTTCGTTATCTTCATTTTTTCTTAGCTATTGTTTCTTTTATAGAGATCATACCTCAGTAATTCTTTAATTAAAATAGGGTTGTTTGATCTTTGTTCCCAGAAATAAGAGTTGGGTAATTGATAATGCTCACCAAATTTCTGTTAACTCTTTTAAAAAAAGTGTATTAACCCATGATTTCTCTTTTAAGTTCATTATTAAAGTTAATAATATTATGTAGGAAAACCTATCAAATCTCAAATACTAGTTAGAGGAAATGCGAATCAAAGGACTCGCTTTGCAGTCATTTTCTAATTTAAAATTGATCAACAAATATTTCATTATTTATATCATTTAATACATGTATATATAATTTCATTATAAAAATATCATTATCCAGGCATTTTGGTGAAATCACATTTTATTTACTTATTCGATACTTAATTACGTTCTGGTGTGTAGTTCAATACTTAGAACATACAGTATTTAGTGTAAAACGTTTGTACTATCAATGTAAGACATCACAGTTCACATCTTTTTCATATTATATGCTAAAACACATCGCTATCTAAGGATAGATGAAAGAAACTTTACATTTATTTTCGTACTTCGTTGGGTTAAATCGTTAAATATTTACGAAATATTTTTAAGACTTCAAAGAATTTTCTATCAAGCTGTGCATGATACATAAAATGAAAATTGCTGCACCAAGAGATTTCAATTTCAAGCTTAATATGGATACTTTTTTTTTAATTAAATAACAATTTTAAGAGTTATATGCTACCTTGTGAGGGCCGGACACCCTTATATGCTCTGTTTCATTTTTATCAGGATTTAAACAAAAAACAATGCTTCATATTGACCTCGTCTTCAAAACGAAGATGTTCTTTTTTTTTCAGAAGAAATTCGTTAAACCCAGGAAACGAAGAATTAACCATGTAAAGCATGTCAAGCATGTATGTATTTTATATGATTATAACTAACCATTCCTTTCTTTCTATTGTTCTCTGTAGTATGTTTACATTTTAGATGCATTGCATGATCTTTTAAATGAGTAAAGGGTGCATTTCATCATGTGTAGAAATTGACAATGGAGCAATTTCTCAAAACATCACAATATGACATATAACTGTTTTCATCTTAAACTTAAAAAAACTCAAAATTCTAAAGTTTTGATAGAAAAAAAGCATAGAATAACGTCACTTTGATTATTAGAATGATTACTGATTAGCGGTAGACACTATAATCGATTCTGATGATACGAGGATATTGTATGATATAAGTACAAACATCCCATGAAAAAATCTCAATTAAAGGATTGTGTGAAATTGTTTTGGTATTTACATTTTCATTTTTCATACAAATTGTAAACTGGTACATTTTTTAATTTGAACTGTCTTCCAATTTCTACCTTTACCTTGTACATGTAATTACAAGGGGCTGGCGTGAAAATGACCAGTCAACATGAATTCTTACCTCTTTATGGCACTTGATCCCACCACAGATCAACTTATTTTCTTTATCTATAATAATTTTATACCGGTTAAAGAGACATGGACATAGTTTCAGATATTTTTTTTTCAAATATGCTTTTTTTTCATTTTTCTGTTTACAAATATTTAACCAAGGTATTTCTAATGATCATCAAAAATTTGGTTTTTAACGTAAAAGACAGATTTAGAGCTCCAAACCTTTGTAATGTAAACAGGGCTCGTGTCATGTTTTTGACTTAATAGCTAGGTTAAATATTCTAATATATACCGGAATTCCTTCAAAGCAGATATTTTCAAATAAGAAGTTAATTCTAAGGGCAATTAGACAGCTTTTAGTGAATTGCTGAATCTTATTTTATTATAAATAAGATATTTCCTATGTGTAAACAAAAACAAGACACGAGCCATTTTACATTATAAAGAAATTTAAGTTCTGTATCTCCTTTGTAAATCAACAAATGATCCTCAGATATTTGTTTATCATTAGAATTGACTTAGTAAGTACATTTAATTGTAAATGTTAATTGTAAATATTAAAATTGGTCTTGAAACAAAATCAGTTGAAACTGTGCCAATGTTCTTGTAATACCGGTTAAACCTAAAGCAGACAGCTTTTCCTTCCTTTCATCGAATGTTTCGTTTCCGTTTCAATAATAATCTTGAATTTAAATTCGAACAGGCTAAGGTGCAGAGAAATCCTATCAAAGCGCACTTTTTATCACGACTTTTGAAATTTATTGTGATTGTATTTTACATAGAAGACTACATCCCAATCAATAATTCTGATTTTCTGGAATATTTATTGACGACAGAACATTTATATTACAGGAAAAAAAGATAACAGAACCTTCTGAAAAAGACTACGACTCTGATATAGAAGAATATTATCAAGATAAAATTAATTCTCAATAAGCAGTCATCATCTACGTCAATGTAACAAGAACAATTCTTAAAGCCATCGAAGAGCCCAACAACTATGATACGATAAAGCTCATGACAACACAGAGTTCTTGTGAAAGGTGGCCAAAAAAAGGACAAATTCGCGTCCATGAGTCTTTTTTGAACTGTTGCTGACGGATTGACAGTGATGATTAAGAAATCGTTTTCACACGTTTTTTCTGCGGAATACTATAAAATCACATATTTTCGTGGGCGCGTCAAATTCTCGTGGTCTAAGGAAAAAATAAGGGTTTGAATGGATTTAATATCGCAGATATACAATTTATGAGTAAAGGTTTATGTGAAAAATTACATTTCGTGGGGGACATATATTCAGGGTCTCTTCGTAACTCGAAAACAACGAAAATTAAACACATGCAAAAATAAGTGATTTCACAGTATATTTTTGCAATTTGAATGCACCAGGTTAAAATGTATTAAAACATATACAAAAGCACATTCACGTATATCAGATCTTTGGTTTTTCAAACATTTTAGTTAAGTAACATAATTGGAACTTTTGAATGTAGGGTTTAGGTGATGAGATTATAAGCTTATGAATTAGAAAGGTTAAGATATTACATAGTGATCTTTAAAAAAAAATTGCAAATCAATGAAGAGGGATTAAAACACGAACCCTAATTGAAACTCCAAATGAGAGATCAGGGACGTGTTTCTCAAAAAGGCCTACGACCAGGCGTAGGCGTAGTCCGAACTAAATCCGTGACTAAACCCGAAAAGGCGAAGACTTAGTCGAAACTAAATTTTGGTTTACATATACGCCTGCTCATAACTTGGAAAAAGTGGCAAGTGAGTTAAAAGACTATTCATTTTATATGTATGCGATATTATACATATTTACATGTACATATGAAATGCAAAAAAAAAACGTGAAATATACGTGCATTATGTAGGAAAACAGAAAGGTAATAAAATCCAGCGAGGGTGCAGATTTTTCCCGTAAGGGGTGTGATCAACTATAAGTTTGTAACTAAAAAATTTCTCCCGGTCTAAGTGCTTTTGAATGGTAGTAACTAGGACTTTCATATTTCACATATGTATTCTTTGTGGCAAGACCTTTCATTGGATACCAACAACTTTGACCTTTTGAATTTGACCTTAGGGATTCCTGCACATTTAAAAAACTTTAACCTTGACCATAACTTTAGAATGGTAAGGGATAGGGCTTTCGTACTTCACATATGTAATCCTTGTGAGAAGACCTTTCTTTAGATACGAAGAACTTTGACCTTGACCTCGGAGATACAAAGAAGTTTGACCTTGACCTTGGAGTTTAACTTACTTTTAAATAACAAACTTTGACCATAACTTTTAAAAGGTTAAGGCTAAGGCTTTCGTGTTTTGCATATTTAATCCTTGTGACAGGATTTTGCAATGGATATCAAGAATGACCTTGATCTTGGAGTTTGACGTACTTTAAATTAAAAAAATTGTTTAATAATATATTAAATTTGCATTTAAGAAAAGTTTAATCTTCGCTATGTTATCATTCGGGGTCATCAGTGTTTCACAAACACATGTTGTTCCTTATATTGAGAAGAGATATGGCTTTCATATTTGACATGTGCATTACCTGTGACAAGATATTTCCAAGCATGTTATGATTTGTGACCCATTGACCTTGACCTTCACGATTGACCTCATAATTTAAAAAATCCACTTCAGTGATTATTTCTACATGACATATGAAAGGGCGTTTTTATTTGAGACAATTTGTCATAAAAAAAAATGACATCTCACCCACAAAGACACCGAAAGCGGCGGACCACAATTTTTTGAATTTGCTGTTTGTTTTAAAATGCATGGTGTTCAATAAAATCCTTAAACACTATATATATTAAATTAAACAATGTATATTTAAGATAATTAAAAATATTTAGTATCTATGCCATCAACAACGATAATGCACCTTAACTTAAGTTCATGCATCTTTAATTTCCCATTTACTTGGATATGCAAAAATAACAGAAAAATGTGAATTTATTTGATAATCCAGTATAATAAATATTCTGTTCATAAGACTGTTCATTCCCATTTGAAAAGCGTCACTGTTAGGGCGTAATATGTGCAAGTGGGTCTTTCCATTTAAAAATAAATAAATTCTCAGACGAATTTTGCTTGAAAGTGTTTTTTAATCAATTTATGAACAGATAGATACTTCATATTACATGTATATGTACATTTGAAGAGAAAGTGATCAATAAATTGCTTTAAAATGTTTTATTGTAGATGAGAAACAAAAAAAAGGGTTCGATGATTAAAATCGTGACTCTTTAATATCTTTGAATCTAGATTAAACCATGTATTGATAAAGAAATGTTGCATGATCACGTACTCTTAATGGAAATTGAAAAGGAATTGCCAGATTTAAGAAGAAGAGGGTGATGTTGAAATATTACCTTTCCCGATCTAAATAAATATGATCCAGGGTGGAAATGTGTCAGTAATTTATATTAATAAAAAAAATACCAGGTTTCTTCCTTGTTATATGGTGTACAAGAAATTGATTTTTAAAAACCTAATCTAGCTTTCGCAAACCTTATTTGAGAATGCTTGTGGTAATGTGCGAGCTGTATATACGACTCTTCGTATTTCTTCATGGTCGGACTGTGTAATTTATCGATATCAATGTAATACTGTAAGCCAAAAGTGTAATATTATAATATACATGTTTCATTATGAATGCCAATAAGTATGATTAATCATGTTAGAATCGATTATTATGGTATTATTATTATAAATTCAATACAAGTGAAATTTCCAAAAAATCTCTTGTCCATATTTTGATAATTCATATTTGCATGATTTCATAGCTCTAAAATTTCCCATGGATCCGTAGATGCGGTGCATGGGGCCTGTTGCTCCTGTCCTCCACTTTTTATAGTATTTTGATTGGTAAATTTTTCTTTAGATGTTATCCCCCCCCCCTTTTTGTCGCTGTAAGGTCGAGTTCTGACAAATTCCATGTTTTGGACAATTTATCATTTTGACTTGGACATTTAATGGCGTTCCTCTTTGTAGTTTTGGTTTTTAATTGGCTTCACAACTTTTGTAGAGACATAAATATGGTTACTACAGGCTTGTTCTAGCCCTTTACCACTACATATCTTATACGTGATTATTTCAATGTAAAAAATAAGAGAAAAGCCAATTAACTGAAAGGAAAATTGCTAAAAAATCTCTATGCTTAAATTACATGTACTCTTAATATTCGCAAGAAAGTATGCTATGCACATCGTTTGAGTTTTAATGTACATTTGTTCATCAAAATATCACAATCGTGTACATGTTTATGTTTTCCTAATGCAATTTGAACCTATGTAGATTTTCAGTTTTAAAATTTATCTGAGCATAGCAAAATAGTTATTTAATTTTTTGACCTTGAATTTATGGATGGCATTGTGTTATATAGCTGTTTGAAAAATGGTGAAGGGAAAAAAACATTCATGCGTTGCACATACTCTCTGTGCTTAACTTCTGTTAGGTTTAAGTGTGATATTAATTTGATCCGTCACATGTCATTGTTGTCTCTAAACCAAATGAAATACGATCTGCACATGCTTAGTACCTAGCGAAGAGGTCTTAGTCTTGGCCCAGTCGTACGTCGCTTTCCATGCTTTCTGAAACGCTATTTAGGCCCGTCATGCTAAATTTTGTCGCAACTTTCTTAAAAGGACTAACTTAGGCCAAAATTTACAACTTTTTGAGAAACGAGCCCCTGATTTCCAGGGATACTTGTTTTATGCTCTCTTCAAATATTTGAATTGTTTGTAGATTTTCTGAGATCGGTCACTTTATTCATAATCTACACTTTTAACATTTGATGATAGTGCTACTACATTCAAACCAGTCAAAATTTTTCAAGAGTATTGTTGCTTTTCCAGTTATTAAAGGGGCGTGGACACAGTTTAAGCCAAAAAAAATTCATTCCATTTTTTATGTTTACAAATACTTAACTAAGATATTTCAGATGATCATAAAAATTTTGAATTTTATTTGTCGAGCTACAAGACAGATTTAGAGCTCCCAACCTTTGTTATGTAAACAAGGTCTGTGCCATGTTATTGTTTACATAATAGGTTAAACATGCTGATATATGTTCGTTCAAAACAATTTTTTTTCAATAAAGAAGTTCATTCTTAAAACAACTAGACAGTTTCTAGTGATTTGCTGAATCTTGTTTTGTTATAAACATGATATTTTCTATATGTAAACAAAAGCAAAGCACGAGCATTGTTTACATTATGAGGAATTCTAAGTTCTGTATTCCCTTTGTAAATCAACAAATGATGTTCAAATATTTGCTGATCATTTGAACTGACTTAGTTAGGAATTGTAAATATTAAAATTGATTTTAAAAAATTAAGTTGAAACTGTGTCCATGCCCCCTGAATCTCATAGGTCTATAGGCTATAGGTCTAAACAACATTCTAAATAAAACCATTAGCAGAATATTAAAAGATCTTGTTGCTAGTACATGTATATTGAAATCTTACAATTTGATGGTAATATCTGTACACAATCTATGACCTGGAGTGAACATTCCAATATTATAGATTTTTCGGTCAGCGGCTTCTCTCGCTTAATTCTAGGAAGCTATAGGTAAACAGGAGAAGTTTTTCTTTCGTCAGAAAATAGGGTGTCTTCCCACTTAGCCAACATTTTGAAAAAATACAGGTAAAACACAGGTAAATCTATGTTGGCTAAGTGGGAATGGGGTGCAGGTGGAGAACAAAAGAAATAAATTACAGGAAGGCTATAGTCTGTTTTAGCTATATGCTGAATAAATAGTGATAATCCTTATCAGGATAATATAAAATATTTAATTGTTTTCTTCTCATAATTATTCAATGATTTTATACTTTCTTTTTCCCGTTCTTTGTATTTAGAGCTACTGCGTGTCGTTGCTATGTCCAAATGGTGTGTTTGTTGTTTATTGTACTTTCATTTGAAAGTAATGAATGGATTTAGAGTAGAAATATGATTTCTTTCGTTTGAGGAACGAATTAGACAGAAATCAATTTCTACTTGGATTTGCTCCCTTGTCTTCTTTTGTTGATATCTTTCATGTTTATATAAAATATTAAATAATTTTGTTAAAAAATTAAATTTTTAAATTATGATTTTTTAAATATTTCATTATTTTTAAAACTATTTTAGATGTCCTCTTATTTCAAATATAAAATGAATAAGAAATTCTCTTTCTCTAAAGAATTATATTGAAGCATACCTGAACATTGATTAAATATTAAATAATTAAAAAAAAAATAAGTTTTAAAATTATGATTTTTAAATATTTAATTATTTTAAAAACTATTTTAGATGTCCTCTTATTTCAAATATAAAATGAATAAGAAATTCTCTTTCTCTAAAGAATTATATTTAATTATACCTGAACATTGATGTAAACCTAAAATGATAAATGCCTACATTAAATTTTTTCATCTGGAAATATAAATATGAAAATAAAGTTAATATATTTTTAGAGATACATGCATATGTTCTACTATATTTCCGATATAAACTTTAAGAATTATTGTTTTCATCCTCAAAATATAATTATGAAAACTAATTTTAAATTAATTTTTTTTCTATTTTTTTATTAAATGATATAAATATTCTATTTATAAATTTAAATTAATGAATTTTTTGAATTAATTAATTCTTCGGTTAAATTTTGCTACTTTTTTACATAAAAAATTATTAAACTTTAATTTTTTTTTCTTTAATTTTACATTTATTTTGACTCAAATTATAACTCTGGTTGGTATATTTTTACACTGTTTTTATTTCCCAAAGGAAATAATTCTCAGGTAATTTATATATATGCATACCAGAAAACAGACTATAGCCTGTTAATCACTCAGGTGTAAAAATCAAAATGTTGGCTATGTGGGAATAGGATTTTTCAAAATGTTGGCTAAGTGGGAATAAACCGAAAATAGTAAGGCTGACCTGTAATTTCTGGTTCTCTTCATGATGACACTTCAATTATGCATTGTATATATCTGTGCAAAACAATGTCTCGATCATTATAGCAACCTATAATAGTATCCAATGTGGTATTTCTGAGTATCAAGTAAAAATGGGATATTGACCAGTAAATATTTATTCTGAATATAGATAGCAGTGACATAAAATAATATTGTCCATCTTTCCTTCCTTCTGCTTGTGGACTTTCGCTGCAAATGAAAAGACATAGTGTAATGTTAGGAAAAGACAATAGACCTAGTGTGATTAAATATCTCAACAGAAAAAAAGTTTTGTAAATTTCCCAACATACCTGTTTTATCCGAAGTATGTATAACCGGGATAGGGATATGGGTAGGGTAAGGGATACGGCACATACTGTGTTCGTCTCCCACCGCCAAAGGCGCGTCCGAACAGAGGGGCCAATAACAGGCCCCCCAGGAAAGCTCCTCCAAAATTGTTCTGGGCCGTGGTAAGTCCGGCGACAGAGAGAACGAACATCAGCGTCAAGATTCTCTTCAACATCTGTAGAGAAGATTGATCGATTGATTCACTGATAGTAATTCGGAGAACAGTAGGTTTTTTTTTTACAAAGAAAAAAAAACAACAACCAAAAACCCTTTAGTAACAAGTTCCAAACAAAGTCTTCTCGGCCCTTTTGTTTGTTTGTTTTTGTTTTGAGAAATGTGAAATGTTCTATGTAAGTTTTTTACTCAGTACACTTTTATCTTTTATTTCTATCAAACTTAATTAGAGACAACCCCGCTCCTAATCTAGACAACCCAAACCATGTTCTTTTCGGTTGCAATGATAACCGTGGAAGACTGGATACTATTCGTGTTCTTCATGTTCTTGAGGACAATAAAGATTTTATAAACGAGAGCATTTAATTTGAAAAAAAATACAATTTGTATATAACATACACAATTTAACTTCTCTTCCTGGCGCCTTTGCATGCACCTACGCTATATAGATTTCAGCTAGGCTAACATGAATTTTTTTTTTTTATTGAACCTATCAAATTGCGGAATAAATATCCATTTAATTTCTCGTAACAATGTTAATTTTCTTTTTGACCAATTCATAAAATACAATAAAAATTTTAGACTAAATTTGCGCTTAATTGCAAATCGAGAACTTATTCCACGTAATAATATATTTTAACTCTTGGAAATGTACGATAACAATTTCTCATGAACCCAAGAGTTCGTGGAGAAGGAAACCCTAATTTTTAGATTTGTGTCCAATTTGAATTGTTCATAACAAACAATATATAAATGTTAAAACAAACAAATCCATTTTTTTCTGAAAATCTTATTAAAACTACAGTGTATATATATGAATTCTACGGCCCGCGCGCGGACGAAGGAAAATGAAAATTTTATAGAAATCTTTAAACTTCGGGTAAAATATTCTTCATGTATCTATCAGCATAGGATTAAATGGAAATAATGCAAGATATTGAAATAGATTTAATTTGGTACGTGTACTTACTGTTTTCTTTCAGGGTTTTCCGGTGATTAAGCTTTTTTTATGTTTGAGCGGATTTAAGTCTGTTGTACGGTAATTAAACTGTCTCATGTTGATTGATGTTCAACACAAAGTAAGTATAACATAATTAACGGGAACTCAGTAACATGGAATAAGTTTTAATTATATACTAACTAAGGACAACGTAATTAATATGTCGTGTAGCAAGGTGTTATACTGAGGTATCCTTTATGGCCTTTGTTATTAGTGTTTGTTCCCGACGAGTAGTTGATAGACAATTGTGGGTATCTCTTGTAAGTAAGGATAAGCAGAACAAAAGATCGAGGGTTTAAAATATATAATTTATATCTACAAGTGAGCTCAATTATATTAGACCACATGCGTTGACACAAAGGGAAACTTTGTCGAGAAAATGCACACGAGTCTTTGCTTGGATACGGCAAAAAAAATCCAATAAATTAAGAAAATGGGATTTCACCGCTACATCTTTTAAAAATAAATGTTCTTTATACCCTTATAGTCAACCCCAAACCGTGGGAGACCACAGTTACATTACAAGATGAAAATCATCTTTGTACAAGTAGTGGCGATTATCTTTGACTGTACATAGACGCTTCTCGTGTAATTTTCTAAGTGACGATAAATAAAAATAAAACACATGTACATATATATATTGGGCTCGCCCTTTGTACATGTACATATACTATAAAATAAGCATTATAGTACAGAAGATTGGATCTATCTGACAGACTTGTCATTCGTCATTTACATATAGATTGACAGCGGTAATTAAAATAAAATACAAATGTACATTTTCCTAATCGGTATATATGTTGGTTACAAAGGAGTTGGGCAAACAAGGCGAGTAAAAGCCTTTAGTGCGTCAAATAAGGAAGTGAAAAATTAATTCTCAGATATGACAAAATTTCTATTATATCTCTATTTTACAGTAACGTATAGTTTAAATCAAATTGCGACAATCGCGATTGCGATCTTTATTCCTCTATGAAAACTATGCTTATACTAAAGAGGGCAAAAATAATCAATTCTACAAACATGTATTAAAGGTACTTGGACACAGATTTGAAGTTAATATTTTCTCATTTTTTCTGTATAACATCACGAATTATATATTTTAATAGCATTTCACACAAAAATTAATTAAAAATCTTATTTCGTTTAAAAGTTATTAAAACTTTAAATTTTTGGCGGGTTTGATTGACACATCCTTGCACTTTCACAAATGTTAACTTTATTCTTAATCCTTAGGAAAAGTGGCAATTTTGATGTGTTTTAATGAGAAATATTAAAACTTTTATCAAGAAAAATAATTTTATTCAGAGTAGAAATGTTAGAAA
>PRKT01000236.1:638440-651183 GCA_003671525.1 Saccostrea glomerata
TGGATGTACTTCAGTACATTTCATCAATTATGACAGTATGGATCTCTCAGCTTTCATGGAACTGCATACTTCTTTTTCTCATGCCCAATTTTATCCCTTTATTATACCCCCCGCTTGAAAAGCGGGAGGGTATATAGTAATCGTTAATTCCGTCCGTATGTACGTCTGTCCGTCCGTCTGTTACGCTTTGGGGTACCCATCTCTTATCCGCAACTCCTCTCATACCACTGAATGAAATTTGATGAAACTTTCACAGAATCTTTATTACATATTGCCATTGTGCACCTCCTATTTTACTTTTTGATCCGACACATATTTTGGGTTTCCCGACCACAGCAAAACATGGACTTTGCCATTATAACTATATGGAGGCGGGGAGCATCATTTAGTGAGCCCATCGCTCACAGTACCTCTAGATTTAAACATCCTTCATCAATTGAAAATACTTTGGAGAAAGTTTGGCTGAAAGTTGACCCAACAGTTCTATGAAATATGTACACGTACATGTATAGTGTTGGTTCATTTCATTCCTTTTTCGTTGAAAAGCACCTTTTGAAACCTTAATTCAATCATTTTTTTTACTACAAAAGGTTGGGACCAGTACTTGAATGATCTAATGTCATGTATCCTGTACACTTTAAATTCGATACACTGACAGGAAAAAACACACAACTAGGAGTACAAGGTAGGGATTTTAATTATTTATTAATGAAGCAAACATAACAATTCTAGACTACAAAACAAAGTTGCATAACTTAAAACTTGGGAAGCACCTTAGGACAGTTCGTTTCTACTCAGTAGTTAGTATCACATAATCTACTGTACAACACGAGGGGAGGGGTCATCGCTCGTCCTGAATTACAGTTTTAATAATATCATCTACAGTATAAACATGAATATATTTAGT
Organism: Saccostrea glomerata; assembly: GCA_003671525.1. Classification (NCBI taxonomy): domain Eukaryota; kingdom Metazoa; phylum Mollusca; class Bivalvia; order Ostreida; family Ostreidae; genus Saccostrea; species Saccostrea glomerata. The sequence continues at coordinate 639,348 of PRKT01000236.1, forward strand.
TAAGAATAATTTCTCCTATCTTCTGAGCACACATGTAAGTCTGTGCATGTTTTGTTGTTAAGAGATTCTGAACACTAAAACTGAACACATTTACCTTTTAATAATCCACTATTTCCAACTAAAATATACTACTTTTATGTATGTACTGTCCAAAACTTCTGTCAAAAAATTGTCATGTATCAAAGATTTAAAGGTTACAAAATAAAACAAACAAAAAACAAATATTACAAAATTTGAAAATCACGAATTTAAATCTAATTACGTGTCATATTTAATCAACATTGAACCAAAAAATTATACAATTCTTATTGGTTTCATTTCTCTCTTAAATGCTCTACAAATTAAATGCAATTTCTACCCCAAACTACAATTTCATCCATAAAAGTTTAAAATAACACTGTATTGATAGACTCCTTATGAGGTAGGATTGTTTCTCTGAAACTAGTACCTGGTCACAATGTCATAAACTGAAAACCGACTTAAAATTACAAATCACTGAAAATCAAATTGTAAATGAAACTAAATTCTCAACATATTTATGAATTAATGCTTTTATATCAAACCTGCAAATTTTTATAGCACATTTGGAAAAAACAACTGGAGATATTCAAAATTTTGAAATCAGTCTGTTCTCAGTTTATGGTCTTGAGGCCTGGTGTATGAAGGGATTTTCCATTACAGAGATTCAACTACAGAAAAAAACATAATATGTATGGCTTTTTGCACATACATATCTATATTGAAAATAATTCACAAATACTAAACAAAATAATATGATTTGCTGAAAGAGCATGACTTTTACAATAACATTCAATGTTTGCACCAATAGATTTAGTCATGAGACCTGTTTTATTTTTCAAATACAACCCCTAAGATTTTTACTTTGTTTATTGGACAAGTAAATGTCTTTAAGATAAAAAATATTTTTCATTTTTTGAAAAAAATTAAGACCATTTGGTAATAATGTTTTCTTGTGGTAATTAATGCATTGATATGAAAAGAGAGTCCAGTATATAACATTTCTATTTCTTATACATGTACTAGTACATCTTTTATTTTCTATCTAAAATATTTCATCTCTTACATACATTGAAATCACAGGTTTATGTAAAACATAAACAAAATCAAAACCAAGACATTTTCAGGTAAATGTATATCTATAAAATTTGCTATATTAGATGTGTACACTAATTATTAAGACTGTTATACAATGTACAATTCATGGATGACCAGTCTTTATGTACAGGATATGTTTTTGTGACTCCAGCATGTCAGCACTGTAAACAGTATGTCAGGGACCACTTTTTCCAAAGAAATGATCATAATCTGTAGTGCTGGGTTTCTCCAGGCAAATATTTGACCCAAACCAAAAATAAAGACAGGGCAAGGGAGAAAATGAAACCTCCACTTTATAACTGTAAATGTGTTTGACACTGTTCTACTACACGCCCTTGTCTAAATGATTGTAAAAAGCAAGAAACATGAGTCTTCCAAAGAAGCTTATAGATTGAAGTTCCAGTATATGACAAATGGTGAAAATCTCAAGCATGGACGCAGGAGATGAACATTTCACACCATAGGAACAATTCTTAAATCACTTTTCTTTACTAAGGAACATTAATCAATGAATCAAAAGCTCATTAAGTATATTGCACCAACTTATCACCCTCAAAATAACATCTTTCATATCTAAATCATAAATGCAAACTTTCTAAAAGAAAAATCTGTATTTATTTTGACATCTGAGTATTTGAACTAACAAATTAATTCTATATCTAACAGGATTTCAATATATGCTGCTGTTTGTCTGAATGTTTACTAGCATGTCAAAAAATCAATATTTTTGTAACTTTAATTTCTTCTTTTGATATGTTTTACTTATACCTAATACAGTGTATTACAAGGTATTTTTATATGCACTCATGCACTTTTTTAATCACTCATTGATGGCACAAATGAATACCTCTACTCTAATCTACAGCAATTGTGACATCTTTTCCCCTTTACATAATCAAAGGATGAAAAACAATAATTACATGTAATATCTAAAATTTTTTTACATCTACCTTCACATAGAAAAATTTGTACTGTTTCAACCCTTGTTTATTCATGCTCCATTATAAGAACTACCATGTGCTTTAAGCTACTTGAATATCAAAAGTATCTACATCACAGTGATAAAAGTATGAGAAAACAGCAAATCTTACAAGTAAGTTTGTAGAAAATTCATGATTTTGTACAGTACACATAGATGTCTTTGCCACCTGCCATTATAGAAAGTAATAACTACGTAAACTTTTGTCATCTTTTGTGAGATCATTTCTTTGCACAAAAAAATGACAAATAACAAATTTATTAAACTTTTAACATAAAGGCTCAATTTTAGGAGGTAAAACTTAGAGAAAATTTTAAAACTAATTTAAATCTTGAAACCCCTCTATAAATCATGTTTAAAAAATGTGGTAAAATAATTATTGTTACCCTAAAACTTGATATCTCTAGATATGTTCTTATGTTTCAAATTAAAAATCTTTTTAGGAATTCAACCAAGGTCCCAGCTTCATTATGCAAAAAACATGAAATACAATGAAAAAATTTCGAATTGTAAGTCCGACATAAAATTAACATGTTTGTGGAATATGTTACAATAATATCTGGTTCTACAGTTGACTAGTTTTGAGTTGAATCTGATGCTTACTAACTAACCGCTGGTTGAAGTTGGTACTGGATACCTTCACCTTAGACGAGTTGTGCATTTTGTGTGGAGACATATGTTCCTCAGGGAAGCCGTTGGGATGCCCGTTATAATCCGTGTGTACACTCACTTTGGATACATACCTAGAAGGACTGCTGCTAATGTCATTGGCACTTTTGGCTCCCTGCCTGTAGGAGCCATTCTCCTGCAGTGTCACGTCATGGCTGGCATTAGATGAGTTGTGGTTTTCGCCATTTTCCATACGACTTCTGGACTTGATGTATCCATCAGACTTACTTGATGGTATGTGGATGGAGACTTCATGATGAACAGGTACCTCCGTTATTGTGGTCTCCATGGCATCGTGAAAGATGGCTTTGGATGACGCATTGGGACTTGCACTGTTTTCTATGTTATCATAGTCTGAATGAACAGAGGGAGTTTTCAGCTCCTCTGCAATATTCTCAATGGTTGTGTCCCGGGACGGATGCCCATTTTCCATCCCCACTAAATGTTCATCTAAGTCATCCATCATGGGCGTCTGCCGAAAACCCTCCACATCAGAATCATCAGCGTAGGACGTCCGCGAACTCTGCATCGAAGTTTTCGAAAAAGAAATTCTAGAATTAGCAGCAGTATCATAGTAGGTAGAAGTGTCATCCATGGAGTATTCCGACAATCGACTAGAGTCCGTGCGACTACGAGGCATGTCAGGGGTAGCCACAGAGTTCAGTCCCCTTTTCTTTAGATAACCTGCCTTGCCTTTGTGGGGATTTCTCTTAAAGTGTTCGTCCAGTGTTTCAGGGTGACGTCCCTTTATAATTTGTTCTATGCTAGGTTCTATCTCCAGTCCGAATGGTAACGTTGGCTCTTCGTTCACCTTAGGACGGGGAGGGAGGTCCATTTTAGCTTTGCGTAGTTCCTCCATACAAATCTGTAACTGATCTATCACAGTGTCATCATCATAACCAAAGTTCTTCTCTAGCTCCGTCTGAAAGAACTGCAGGATTTCATCTGGACCCATCCTCATCATCTTTCCTACAAATACAGGGTTAACCTTACAGAACAACATTCTTCTTGCCTTAGTCCTGATCACTCAACAACTCTAAAGCCATCAATGCAATCATATCTTTGAGCCTATTTCATGGCATGTTCAATTCTCCATGAAATATTGTAAAGTATACAAATATAAATATTGACTTGTTCAATTCTTCATGAGATATTGTAAAGTATACAAAATATAAATGTTGACATCAAAGATTTTTAACTGGATTGTATAACAGAAAATAATGTCGGTGTATTGTGTTAAAGTTTGGTGTGACAGAATATAAGACTCACTCCTGTGTAGTTTGATGATGTTGTAGGCCATAGCTGATAGGACCTTCTCCCCCTCCAGTATATAGATATCCCACAGCCTCAAGGTCAGGGTGAAGGGAATCTACATCACAAACAGTCAGACTTATATAGACATACATCACATAGAAATTATATATGAACAATTTATATAATCTATGTTGTACAATTCACACCTTTTAACACATACTTTTCTGGTAACATAGTAATAAAAAAGATCTGAATTAAGGTCTATAAAGCATGGTGTGAAATCAGTTTCTTACCCTTCCAAGAAAACACTGCAAAAACCATTTTATGGAATATAATGATGGGTAAATGTCATTTCTTTCCTGTTAAGAATAAGAAAGATCAATGTATTTAAAAATTACATTTCTCATGGTTCAAAGTTCAGTGTTAGAAAACAATCTGTTTAAGTGTTTGAAAAAAAAAATCTCTAAGCACTAAATTGTCATAAACATGTAAAAGAGCCTTTTTTTCTTGAAAACTTACAAAATACTTCCTGACTTTGGGACAGAATTTCTTCAGGATTACATCATGGTGTTCCTGATATCGAAAAAGTTTGGGGAACCCTGGTATAAAGAAACCTGCAATGATAGAAAACAATATGTAATCATAATGTGTCAGAATCTGAGATTCTTAAACAAGAAACATCTAGACTACTTTATTTCTTAACACTTGAACACCACCACTAGTTTTTTTTTTTTAAGTTTATGACTATTAAATGTTTAGTTGATAAATTCTATTATTTAAAACAGCAAAAAATTGCTCTAAATTGCAAAAATAAGTACTCTCTCACAACAGAAAGTTCACTCTAGTAAAGTGTTACTACCAGAAATAGTCAGTGCATGCAGTTTTCCATCACAGAAGATATTAAATAAACACTAAAAAGTCTTTCTACACTAAAAAACCCATTTGTGTTAAAATAAATGTCTGGCCTAGAGAAACAATACAATAATGATAAGTTTAATGATAAGTAAATTTTTAAAAACATATTAAAAACATTAACTATAGTCTTAATTCGTTGCTATAAAAATCGGACACATTCTTGCAATGCTGTGAAAATTTCAGTTTTAACCACTTTGAATTATTATTTTTTAACTTAATTTGTGTGCATGAGTGAGGAGGTCTTCCGTTGATTTATTCTAAAATAAACAAATACTGTGACTAAACAAAACTTAAGTGCAAGTGAGTAAAAAATAAAAAGTTTTTGGTTGGAATAATAATATGTTAAGAGTCATTATTTACCAAAGTTAGAGGTGACGACAACATTCCTGATTATGTCTAGTTTACATATTAAGTTACATACATATACATGTAGCATACAAAGAACAAAGTACAAAGCTTCCTGACACAGCTCTCTTTCTCAGAGGCCTGATGGATGTTAATAATGGCTTACAAAGATTGCAAACTTTAAACTTTTAGATTTCACAGAATATTCAACATTCTAGACATTTCTTTTAATTTCTATGGAATGTATAAAGTTAACAAACAAACTTAATCTCGCAAAAAAATTGTTGCAAAAATTTGACAATTTATAGTCTAGTGTTGATTCATATAAATATATCAATTATAGTACTTACAAAAGTATCTAAGCGTGTTTACTATTGAAAGAGGTCGGTTCACTTTGTGTATAAAATGGCCCTGTAGATATACCAATTAATTGATCAACACTTGATTTTCCATTTGAAGCATTAAAATAAAATAGAGACTTAGTGCTTTCATATCCAATTAAATTTTTCTCCTAAAAGTCCATGTCTTGGAGAACTAGCTTTATTAAATTGCAATGTTCTTGAATTTTTAGGTAAACAGGTATAATTGAGTACTTTCAGTGAAGGAAAATAATACAAGCGATCTAAAAAATAAAACTTGTCTTTAAATCCCCAGAGTCAGTTCTATCATTAATTAGTTGCATATTTTAGATCAGAGGTTGGGCTCTATATTAAATATCAAAAAACAGCTTTAAAAATTGGCAGTTTTTGTAGACTTTTTATAGAATATGAGAATATTGTCGCATTTCGTGACGTCATAATGCATTGACTAGCCAGAAAATTACCGGGTATGTCATGATAGATATGAAGTCATCAAAGATCTAAGTAATATTCAATGCGTTGTTAACTAAAACTATGCAGTTTCAGTTTTTCAGAAATTCACAGGGCCAAATAAGGCAAAAGTGAACCGCGTTTTTTTTTATAGCCATTTTCCTTTTCAGTTATTTTTGAAAGCTTGTCATGGATTTAAATTTGGGGAAACTATTGTACATGTACGTTGTTCTTTGTGTTACACACATATAAATATTTTGAGTACAATCATATAAGAAATTACTGTAATTATATTACACTCTTCACCATATTCTGTATAATATTTCTTTTTAATTAAATCCAAAGTGGTAAGAAAACTATAGCTATTTATAATTTTGAAGATTTCAGTATCTAAATAAATGACTAATGGGTTAAAGCAAACAAATCTTTGTAGCTGCTCTAGACATTAATTTTCTCACCAATGTCGTGCAGTAAGGAAGTCAATAATTACATTACTTTGACAGCTAGTGAATTTCAACTTTATTTTACTTTAAAAAACAATTAAGAAAAAAATATCTTCATTTTATATTATCAATCAACTAACTTTTCTTTAAAGAACTTACTAAAGTTTATAATTATTTTTAACAAAATACACTATTAAAAGCATTCTTGTTTTTCTTTTCCTTTACATTCCAAATCATTTTATCTTAATCAAATTCATACATGTACTTAGAAATGCAAATAAAAATATTAAGTAAGAGCGGGTAACTGTAGCCCCAGGGCTTACCATGCATCAGACGGCTGGGGTTCTTACCATGCATGCCGTGTTGTTTACTACAGAACAGCTGAGATAGGCCCCAGAAAGCATCCTAAAATAGTCAGCATGGAAAACAAAAGATGCTTATCAGCTCTAATGTCTTATTTGAATTATTTCACAAGATTTTTTTTCAAATCCTCAATTTCAAATACTTTGAATAATATAACTTGTTCTATACGCGTGCTATAATCACAATCCATGTTGATTTACTTAAACTTCAGTCTTCGTTAATGTGGATAAATGACAAACAGAGAGATTACATATTCTCCATTAAGATCTGCTGCTGTGTGTATACTGACCTCTTCATTGAGGTACATCAGTAGGAGAGCAGCTATCTCACTCATCCCCTGACAGTACCCCACCTCTGTATTGTATGTAGAGTAGGCAGCTAGCACATGGAATAAGGCCTGTTGTCTGGAAAGAAACCAAAGGCATCATAATTATCTCCTTTAACATTACTAAAAAAAAACTATGATATGGAAGATTATTCTCCCCCTTTACTTTTCTACACATCATACAAGGAACATCCACTTCAATTTTGTGGACTTGTTTGAATATTTCTCCCCTGTTCTTGTTTCTGTACAATAAAACCAGCACTCACTTGACACCATATCTTTCCCGGAACATGATGTGGTTTCTGTAGGTTCTGTTGACATCTATATCAATTTGTCGTATGTGGGGAGACTTCTTCCTAGCTCTGTCTCTCATTGCCTAAATAAAATTCAGTGTATTTATATATTACTCTTTGAATACCTCAAAATTTTCTTCATAGATAATTCAAGATCTTTTTTATTAAAGGTCAAGATTTAGTGAATGAGTCTACACTGTCTTTTAAGTGCTACCTTCATTTTGACATCATAATTGATTTAAACTTAATTATTCCCACATTTTACGGCAGTACCATAAATAATAAGAAGAAGAAGAATTTTCATTGCATTCAATTCAAAATTATATAAAAAGTAACATAGATAACTATGTTCATGTTAGTACATGTATCATTTAAAAGAAGAAGTCAAGATGATAAGATAAACCGTTTTCTGAGAGACTGTAGGCAATACTGATACATTTCCTTTATCTGAGATTGAAAAATTTTCCATATTTATGCGAGACCTTCTTTTATTTTAATTGAAATTGGCAATTTGAAATATGTATTTTCATTGGGCGTACCTAAAAATTAAGTCCCATTTTACATGTTTTACATTGGTATATTTGTAAAGTATCATTAGAAGAATTTGTTTCTCAATTACAGTGTTTTCCCTTTATTTCAGAGTAAAAGGTTATAGATCAGTTGTAACAGGCAAAGGGCTGAGGTTAATGAACAAAATCTCTGTGGACCTTGCAATAAATTTTTATTCCAAAGCGGCAATTTTGTCAATTGAAGCGGTCAATTTGGCCGGTTACCGATTCTTAGGGAAAACAATGAATTATGAGAAATCTGTAGGCACATTTCATTTACTAGATCTTGACTTTAACAATATTTTACTAACTTGAAATTTTTTATGTCTAAACTACGAATTTCAGTCCAGGAAAAATCAAATTTAGGGACACGGGTATATTGGGCTAATTAAGATAATTCAAAAGTTGTCTGATAATTCTATTTTGGCAAACACTGCTGAATAACAACTACCAGCAACAGATTAATGATTAACTCTATATAAATATGCTGCTAATGTTAACCTTGTAGACGCCATTCTGCTCCTCTCTGGTTTTATTGATATTGAGAATCCGGGCCCACACAAGTCCCCGCAATCCTGCTGGAATTCCCTTGTAAATCCTCCTAACAATCTGTAAACAAAGGTTAGATGAATAGGTAAAATTATCTTTCAATTTCTGTAATCACAAGGATAAAATTTTTAAAGAGTTTAACAAATAGAAGCTTTACAATTTTCTTTTCTATCTTCCAATACAGATAATCAATTGAGTCTGTATGGCATTTACTATATAGTAAGAGATGACTGATTGTGTTTACATTGTACTGTAATACCCACTACCCCTTACACTCGTAGTCCCCGCTTGTTCCCCCTTACCTTCTCCCCCGGGTAGTACTGCTCCCCCACTCATCCCCCTTACCTTCACCCCAGGGTAGTACTGCTCCCCAACTCATCCCCCTTACCTTCTCCCCCGGGTAGTACTGCTCCCACTTGTTGATCATTTTCAGCCATTTCTTGGACCTTTCTCTTTCTATCTCTATTGCCTAATTTAACAAAATATAGTAATATAAGTTTTTCTTTGTATTAATTTCTTTCATTTACACTTAATATTAATCTTGTTTACTAATGTATACAGGGTTTCTTTCACCCCATGTTATTTTCACCTTTTTAAATTTTTAAACATCCTTGTGTATAAGAGATAGTGCTGTCTTCTATCTAAGAAATTTTCTATCAGCAGATTAAACAGTATTGATTCTTTGAAATTATGACCTCTAGAAAAAAGTAGTTTTACATTATACTGTATATAAATTCTAACCTGAAACAAGCTTTCTTCTCTATAAGTAATTAATCTCATTAAGATTGACCGTCAATCAAACAATACCTCTGTTGTATGGGGCTTTTGATTACCTTGCTTTCTGCTGCATCCCTCCCCTCAGGAAGACGATGGTCACTGAAACACACATAATAGAATTATTGTACTAACTATAAACATTGGTCACTGAAATATACATAACAGAATTACCATATTGTACTAAGGTGGCCAATGAAATACACATTATAGAACTAGTATACATACTACAATAAGACTGTTTGTTTTATGTTAGTCTATTCAATGTAAACAATGGCACAGAAAAGGAAGTCACCTCTGACATTTCTTTCAAGAAATAAATTTATATTAAAGTATTATAATCTAAATAAATGAGCATGGTTGAGGGTGTATTTATCTTTATAACAAGTTTACAACTTTAACAATGATTTCTCTCATTCTTTTTTTAAGGATTGTTTAGATCAAGGTGGTATAGTTTACAGTCTACATGTGTCAGTGTTTTCATTTTATTTCAGAGTAAATGGTTAGAGATCAGTTGTAACAGGCTAGAGGCTGAGGTTTATGAAGAGAATCTCTGTGGACCTTACACATGTTACAACAAATTTTTATTTTAAAGCGGCATTTTTGTCGATTGAAGCAGTCAATTAGGCCAGTAGCCGGTTCTTAGGGAAAACACTGTGTGTATATCATTCATAACAGCGTTTTGTGTATCAAATCACTTTATTTAGAACAATACCAGAAGGATTTAGACTATATGTATCATAATTGATTACTGATAAATCTAATTACCATAAAGGATTCAGTGATGTCTGTATTTCATTTTTTGTTTGATTTCATTAAATTCATTAGGCAAGCCTTACATGTCTGTTTTTTCTCCTGATACCCCCCCCCCCCTTATCTTAGAACTACTTACTGAATGAAGCCCCACCAGTCCAGGACATGGTACACCTCAAACGCTGGATACTCCCCTTATATCAAACCTGTACTCACTTGATCCCCCCCCTTATCTTAGAACCTGTACTCACTGAATGAAGCCCCATCGGTCCAGGACATGGTACACCTCAAACGCTGGATCCTCCCAGGGGTCAATCTGGGCCCCCTCCTCGCGTCCCTAAACAGACAGCAACAAAATAAAAATTGATGCAGTCATCAGAATATCACACAATAACATGATCATTCTGGGGATAACAAAATGTTATAATTAAAACTAAATCACAAAGTTAAATTATCATGGGGGAACAACAACATGTTTCATCACATGATCAATCATAAAAAATATAAATTTTTATCTACTACAGTACTTTTTTCTAATGATCAGATTATATTTAATTAATTAAGCCAGCTACCAGCAAGTCCATTTTTAAGTTAAGGAAAATTGATGCAAATGATTTATACAGTAAAACTCGGTTATAGCGAAGTCCTAGGGACCTGTGAATTAAATTCGCTATATCCGTAATTCGTTATAACCGTAAAACGAATTCGTAGAACCATATAAAGCAAATTCGCAATATGTATGTTTTTCTACAAGTATTGCTACCAAATATGTTAGGGAAGCAAATATTACAAAACATACCCTCAATAACTATGGTTTTATTATGAATTGAATTATATATACAATTCCATGAACAAAAATAAGTCAGTTTAATTTTTCAATTTTGAGATCGTTGAAAGTTCGTTATAAAAGATGTAAATTTCATAATATCTAACTTCAACGGGACCCAAAATCAGTTCGCTATATCCGGAAATTCGTTATATCAGAGTTCGTTATAACCATAAAAGTTCATATGAATTTGTTAAGAATTTTGCCGGGGACCCAGAAAAACTTCGCTATATCTGTGAATTCGCTATATCCATGTTCGTACTAAATGTGTTTTACTGTAAACAACAAACAGTCAAAGTTTGGATTTGTGTATATACAAAATCTGGGTTATTAAATAAACGAGTCAAAACATGTGTGGTGTTCCTTAGACACTTGATTTCATTTTTCATCATTGATATCAAAGCCAAGAACCAAAGCTAAAAATATCATACACAACAGTTTGTTGTTATTCCAGAATGCACTCTTTCAGTGTGAATCAAGAAACAAAGCATTGAGTGTAAGAGAAAATCTATAATAAAGCTCAGAAAAAGAAGAATTTGGAGCTGACTTAATTCCCTGAGGGATTCAGTGTAATATGACATGAATTGATCCACAACTTTCCCATTCATTCAGAGCTAGTCCCGGACTTACATGTAACTAAGAGAGTCAGGCTTGCTGTAAAGCAACAATACAATTCTAAAACCTTTTTCTAAAACAAGAGGCCCATGGGCCACATCGCTCACCTGAGCACCAAGGGTAGGACTAGTATAAAATGGCTTTTTATTGTAAAGTTTAAATCCAAAAGTAGTCCCATGACCAATCATGGATTTGCTATTTTTTAGAAAATGATTGAGAAGAAGATTTTTAAAGAATTTTCCTATATATTTCTATGTAAA
>PRKT01000236.1:651465-658965 GCA_003671525.1 Saccostrea glomerata
ATTTAGAACAATACCAGAAGGATTTAGACTATATGTATTATAATTGATTACTGATAAATCTAATTACCATAAAGGATTCAGTGATGTCTGTATTTCATTTTTTGTTTGATTTCATTAAATTCATTAGGCAAGCCTTACATGTCTGTTTTTTCTCCTGATACCCCCCCCCCCCTTATCTTAGAACTACTTACTGAATGAAGCCCCACCAGTCCAGGACATGGTACACCTCAAACGCTGGATACTCCCCTTATATCAAACCTGTACTCACTTGATCCCCCCCCTTATCTTAGAACCTGTACTCACTGAATGAAGCCCCATCGGTCCAGGACATGGTACACCTCAAATGCTGGATCCTCCCAGGGGTCAATCTGAGCCCCCTCCTCGCGTCCCTAAACAGACAGCAACAAATTGAAAATTGATACAGTCAACAGAATATCACACAATAACATGATCATTCTGGGGATAACAAAATGTTATAATTAAAACAAAATCACAAAGTTAAATTATCATGAGGGAACAGCAACATGTTTCATCACATGATCAGTCATTAAAAATATAAATTTTTCTCAACTACAGTACTTTTTTCTTATGATCAGATTATATTTAATTAAGCCAGCCACCTGCAAGTCCATTTTGAAGTTAAGGAAAATTGATGCAAATGATTTATAAACAACAAACAGTCAAAGTTTGGATTTGTGTAGATACAAAAATAAATCTGGGTTATTAAATAAACGAGTCAAAACATGTGTGGTGTTCCTTAGACACTTGATTTCATTTTTCATCATTGATATCAAAGCTATAAGAACCAAAGCTAAAAATATCAAACACAACAGTTTGTTGTTATTCCAGAATGCACTCTTTCAGTGTGTATCAAGAAACAAAGCATTGAGTGTAAGAGAAAATCTATAATAAAGCTCAGAAAAAGAAGAATTTTAGAGTTGACTTAATTCCCTGAGGGATTCAGTGTAATATGACATGAATTGATCCACAACTTTCCCATTCATTCAGAGCTAGTCCCGGACTTACATGTAACTAAGAGAGTCAGGCTTGCTGTAAAGCAACAATACAATTCTTAAACCTTTTTCTCAAAAAACTATCTTATGTAGGCAACAACTATTTGAAATGCCTTTGCATTTAGGGATAATATAAAAATGATAAAATTTCAAACCCAAGGCACAGATAAAATAATTCTTCTAACTTTAATTAACATGTAACTAGCTAGTAACATGATGTATTGTACCTTATGGAGCATCACCAAGTCAGAATTATTCCAATGATTTGTTATTTGTACACTTTTATTTACTTCTTTTGATTATCAAAATAAGTCAATAAAAGTGTCAGATACGTTCCTACCCCATGTACACCAAACCCATATACCACTGTCATAAACAACCCTGTCTGAGCTCTGACTCCCACAAATCCTTTTCAACCCCCCCCCCAAAAAAAAAACACCTACATTTGGGTTTTCTTTCACCATTTCTCCCAATGTGCTTAACTGATGTCTTCTTTTGCCTCTTTATTTATAACCTGACCCCAAGGCACATACATCTGTACAACTGGACAGCTGTCTTCAATCACCTCATCATGTAACTCACCCCCCCCCCCCCCCCCCCCCCACTCCCTACTCCTCCCCAAAACACACACATTCCTGGTGTATTATTTTTACATGTACAACTCCACTCCCAATCAACCACCCCAACATATCAACCTCAACCCTACTCAACCAGCCCCACAAATCAACCTCATACCCCCACAAATTCGCTATAAACAAACAGACCGTGGTATCTCCTCTCACCTTGTCTTACTTGGAGACTATTTCCCTCCTTTCCCCTGCGGCTCTCAACCACCCCCACAAATCAACCTCACCTACACTATAAACTCATATCTCATCTCACCTTGTCATACTTGGCGACTATTTCCCTCCTTTCCCCTGCGGCTCTCAACCACCCCCACAAATCAACCTCACCTACCCTATAAACTCATATCTCCTCTCACCTTGTCATACTTGGCGACGATTTCCCTCCTTTCCTCTGCGGCTCTCAGAACCTCATCATACTCGTCTATGGTTGGTGAGGCTGAAATAAGGACAATTATTAAAAGATTCATTAAGCTATATACTTATAGTTAATTGTTTAATCAGTAGTTGTCCATTATCAAAATAAAAACTCACTCCTCAATTTCATATTATGGTGAAATTTTTGACAACTCTGGCATATAATTCAAGGAATACTTAGCATACTGGTACCAGGTACATGCAATATGTATTTTAATTTCCTCCTCTCTTCCCTGAAGGTTAAATATAACAGGGAAAAAGCTTAGTTCTCAGATTATAGCTTATCTCTAATACCTATATATAACTGCAAGTAAACAATATTTCGAATGAACATTGATTGTATACACATAAAAATTATATCACTGACAGAAGATTATTCATAACTTCAAAACCATGACTCAATGCTATAAATATTTCTCTGTAAACTATTTCTACAGCTCAGTAGCACACATTTCCTTTTTCTTTACCACTCTGCATCAAATTATGATCTACTTTAAAATTCAAAAGTACAAAGAAACCATCAATGAGTAAAATCTACTCAACCCTTTCCTGCACTTAAAAACAAATTGAAGCTCCACCCTCACTTTATTAGGTCAAGGTAACACAACAAGCCAGCTGATGAGTTAAATTACAATGATATTTAATTAAATATACATGCTTTTTTAAAATTAGCATGGTATTTATCAAGATACTTGTATAATACAGAGTTGCGATAACTCTGACATAAGTTTAGCATCACATACCTCAAACACACAGTAAAACAGGATCTTTACTGGGTCATAATCTAACTGTGGGATGCTGACTAATGTCTTGCTTTGTACTAAATACATGTCAAGTTATCACTATGTCTTTAAAATTTGTATTTCATGTTGGGCGAATATCATAATGAATTTGACATCTGAACACATATAGCTCTCATAGTTCTGACATACCATATAATATACATGAATTGATATAGGAAGTGTGATTTATTTTTAGAACAAAATTGGATGAACTTAGAATTACTTCCTTAATTAACGATGTGTACACAATCTCACAGTCTCTAATTCTGAATGTGTACAGCTGAGAGAGTTTGATAGATCCTTTCTCTTTTCCATCACTCTAAAGTTTCACTGGACCATGCTAATATACCTAGAATACTGTTTTTTTAATTAGATACAAAGTTGCCATATGCATAAAGGCAAGTCACAAATTTTCAGTTGAAAATTCTAAAGCATACTTTAACTGTATTTAAGACGGGCTCTGCATAATTTTCTACCCCATAGAATTTAAAAGAGAAGTTGTATCCCCTTGGAATTATATATGACCCCATGGAAAAAGAATTTTAGTTGTTCGTTTTCTGATTTCAAAACTTAAAATCTTATTAGACTATAAATCTACCAGATTTACTCAACAGTAAATGTTTTTCATTCTCTGTCTATGACATAGAACACTTTGTACATGTTGTCAAATTCAGATAATTGTATACTGCCTGCATATATTTACATGCAAGACTGAATGTTTGAAGTAGAAATTCAAGTCAAAATTATTCTGAATTTTCTTCAGAGCCATAAAACAAGAATACCATATACTGAACTTATATTTCTGATTACTCTCCAAAACTTTCCAGGAATAACCAAATTTACAACAAAATTACCTTTTGACAATCTACACATGGTCCTTTTTACCCATTTATTCATCTTTTGACAAAGTTCAGCATCTTAAAATCCAGACAGACTAGTAGCTATTACTGTATCACATAACTCGTTCCAACATGTAAACTTCAGGGAAAATAGCAAAGATCACAAATTCCTCCTTCGCAGCCTTATTGAGAATTTTACATCTGAAACGATGCTTGAACGGAAAAAGGAAATTCTAACAACTCATTCACATGGCGTTGAGGAAGAAATCCTAGAGAACAATTCAATGTATATGTACTAACTTCTACTAAGTATACACATTTCTGTCACACATTGGCCCACTTAATTCCTTGAAAAGTAAACATAATCAGCTGATTAGAAAATTCACCCCTTCCAAGTTGAGACCATCAGTTTACTATATCTCCTTGACATTCTATCATCAAACAGTACGTACTCATTTCCTCTAACCAGTACAGAGAATACTGTACACAATGTTTATCGTTACGTATACCTAGACGTATCTACATGGTGTTGTCGCTTCGTTTCTTGACCTCCACGATATACTGTACTGATCAGGAAGTCATTTCAACTGACCACTCAGTAACATTGCATACCTACTGTACAGCAATACACATGTAACAAGATTGAATTGTGTGTGAATTCACTTATCCCCAGATCACCAACTCTTAACTTCATGACAACCTTAACCTCTTTAAACTCCATCCAAAAATGTATGGTAGAATGTCAATCAAAAAGGTTCCCATTACATGGTTTTGAGTTGTTAACAAAGGTCTAATATGCACAGGGAGTAAGGCATAAATTTGTAACTTTTTACTTATTTAGCGTTAACTTTGTTACATAATGTACTTTCAATCATCTTCCCTGTTTCATAAAACCATATTCAATTTGACTTATTTTGAGCACATAACATGTACTACCTCTTTTTCCTATACTAATCATTAAAACAGTAATTTAAATTAATAAAGGTTCTATGTTGTGATTGGATGACTTTGCTTTTATTTTGAAAGTTGAAACTGAGGCCATCTTTTAAAATATCATTTGCCTGCCCTCTCCTGCCCAGCTGGCTAAAATGGCTCAACTCCTTTGCAACAAGTGCCACCTTCTGGAAAACATTCTAACTTGGAAGTTTGGCATGAAAAGGTTAAAAAAAAATTTACCTCAACGAATCTTAAAATCATTTCATCCTATATTTTCATTTCTTGGTTTTTAAAGTCTTCAAAATGTCAATAAAAAGGATAGGCACAAAGTGCCAAAAATAATGCTTTTTTTAATATAGAAAAAAATTATGTAAAACTCAGCTTTATATCACCATGATAGAGTGATTCAACAGGATATTAACATATATAGAGCAAACAAACCAGGAAAACACCTGCACATATTCCATATGCCCTAAAAGGTGTACCATTTACATTAGCTATCAAACAGGTTGGATGACTCCTTAATCAGTGTAGTAGGTGTATGGCTTTATGTCAACACCCATAACAAGGTCCAATAAAGTCATTTATCTCTCACCAACAAGGATTTCCTTGCTACTTAGAATACACCCAAGATAAAATAACCATTATGTCAAAATTTCTACTGTTCTTTCAGAACTGAATATGTATCAGTGATTTCATCATTTTTCAAATGAGTGAACAATAGAAATATATTGATGGACATTTACCATTTAGATTTGAAATCCTCCCATCCAATCATTTTTATAAATAATTTAAATTCTTTTTAATTGTTTGTTTATATGTCTGTCACACCCTATATCTCATGAACTTTAAGAGGTATGGAGGTGAAATTTTTGGTGTGATTTACTTTTTCTTTTTTCACAAAATGAAAAAAATTTAAGTGCCTCAATCTATAAAGCTTGATAATATACTGTAAACGTATATATAATAGCACATAATTAATGTAACTAAAAATATGCATGTTTATATTAGATGACACAATGTAACTCACAAATTGTCCAACAAATTTGGAGGGAAATTTTTTTTTGAGAAGGGGGGGTGCTAAAAAAATTGGAGAGGGTACTCAATATGATGATTATGTGTTGGTATCTATTTTTTTTTTATACTTTTAATCCTGGGCATATTGATTACCACAAGATACTATATCCACTCCTAAGTATCTAGCTATCAAATTAGATCTTCAGTTTTTACTAAAATAGTTTAGAAAGAAATAGCACTTAAGATTTTACGGATATAGGGGTAGGGGCGGTTGAAAGGAATTATATGGTATATATAATATATAAATATTGCATGTAGTTGAGTGTAACATTGAAAATTTTCACCCTAAAAAAACCCATTGTCAACCAAGGCGCAGCTGAGGTTGACAATAGTTTTTGAGGGGTGAAAATTTTCAATGTTACATTCAACTACATGCAATATTTATTATATTATACTGAATGTTTATCATATTATACTGAATGTTTTATACAAATACATATAACACTGAACCGTGCGCACATAAATTCTGCGCAGTCGCTATTATTTTTAATAACACCCGTCGTCAAGAAGAGAAAGAAATCAAATTTGTTTTACATAATAAAATATTATACTTTCATGTTAATAAGTTAAATCTGATTTAACTTATTTACATGAAAGTATAATATTTTATTATGTAAAACAGATTTGATTTCTAATTACTCTTCTACATGTATTTATATAATATATTCAATCTAAATAGGATGTGTCGTGTCGGTATCTATTTATTCTTTTTAACTTTAAACCCTGAACATATTGATTACCACAAGATACTATATCCCCTCCTAAGAATCTAACTATTAAATTAGTTCTTCAGCTTTTACTAAAATAGTTTAGAAAGAAATAGCACTTAAGATATTATGGAAATATCAACTCTGTATAATTTTAAGCTGATCTTGTGATGGAAGGGTCAAAATGGAGGGGTTGAAATTAAAAGGAAATGCATATAAAAAGAGAAAACTGCAAGTTGAGCAGTAGCATGTATTTCTTTCTGCTAATGTGTAGGCTAGTGTGAAGTCACAGATTTAATCTGAGGTGCAAAGTGTTGGTAGAAAAGGAGCTTCATCTCTATAGGTATTAGGCGGAGGGGTGTGTCAAAGGGAGCATTTTTTGCAAACTCAGACATCTACAATAAATTATTCTAATTTGATCAGTGAAAATAATATCGTAGGTATATTTACAGTTTATATCGTGATGTGAAGACCACTTTACAAAACTGAGAACTCTCTACTTATCCTTTAACTCAGCTATGAAAATATGGAAACTTCCTTACTGAATAATAAAAATTAGATCAGTACCTTGAATTTTCTACTAATGAAATATAATTCATGATATCAATTTCGTTTCCTGCAATTATGATGGACTCCTGTTGCTTTCGATGAAATTTTCTGATAGAGACTTAGAGACCTAGGGGAGCTTATAGGGGGAGGGGCCGTTAAAAGGAATTATATGGTATATAATATAAAATGTAAAACAGATTTGATTTCTTAGTTCATACTCTTCTACATGTATTTATATAATACATTCAATCTAAATATTCTGCCAATCAGATAGATGATATTTTTTGTTCTTTATTTTAATATTGATCAAAACTCTCATAGAGACAAAAAAGATTGAATTAAGTCTGTAATTTTTCTTAATCACAAAAATGAGCAAGTACATAGCGAAATCATGCAAGTACAAAAATGGTCTAGTCTCTAATTTCTAGCCAATACATGCACAGGTACATGTACCGTAGCATGCATACTTACTCATGTTGTAAATACAATGATGAACTTGATCCAAATATCCATCAGCAGTCTCTTCTATACCATGTCTTTAAGTTTCATCAATGTCC
>PRKT01000236.1:663965-666073 GCA_003671525.1 Saccostrea glomerata
TAAATTCAGGTACACGTTATGTCCCAGATAGCATGAGTATGGAACGCCGATTATGAGAATTAAACATTATATGCATTGTGGCAACGCACTTTGAAAAAAATTTCAAAGTGCGTTAAAATTGGGACAAAATCAACGCACTTTGAAAAAATTATTCAAAGTGCGTTAAATTTTGGACATGCTCAACGTACTTTGAAATTTTTTTCAAAGTGCGTTAAGAGTTTACATCAATATATTTAACCATGGATACACTTATCGCATTTTGAAAAAAATATGTAAAAACAAAAATTCTGATTTTAGACTTTAGTAATGGAAAGATTCTTTTTCAGTGTTATTTATCTTTCAGTAAACTTATGAATTGATTTACTCCCGTCGAGAAGAGGACGGGTAGATCTCTTGGATTAACTCTTTCTCTTTCAATACAAAGGCGTCGGTAACAAATAAAACATGGAGGGGAGTAATAAACCCACAAAAGGGTAAGCCGCATTTTTTATGCCTATATGATGCATATCTTTCCAAAATAAGTGGGGAGGGGAGAAGGGCTAAGCCCCCCTCCCCTTGCCCCCTTTCACCCGGTTATGATGCCTATGCTAAACCCAAATAATGGATATGTATTTACATTACCGGTATGACGTTGAAAACTATCAATAATTGAATTATCTTAAAACAGTTGAAAAAAAAAGAATTTTATAAGTACAGTAAAACGTATGAGAGAGAAAGAATTTCCATAGTCTTTGAAAATCAAATTGTCCCTTTTTCTTAAATAAAATGCTATTCCTTATGTCGTTCACTTTTAGCCCCGCTTTCATCTACTAATTAGAGACTAGAAATTTTAAAAAGAAACGAAATATTTCCCTTTTACAATATTTATCAAAACCTAAAATATTTAAAACGTCAATATCTCAGGTCCTGAAGTGACCTTATCCCAAAAAAGTTATCCAACCAGGGTCAGTTATTTATTATACCGATTATTTGTAAATACATTGATCAAGCTTTCATTTTTTTTCAAAGTGCGTTAATATGGTCGATATTAACGCACTTTGAAAAGAATGTTAATTTTTTTCAAAGTGCGTTAGCTTGGTACCAATTTTAACGCACTTTGAAATTTTTTTTCAAAGTGCGTAATTTTTCAAAGTGCGTTGTAACAATGCAGTGTTTCCTTCATTATATGAGGTACTATTTTAATTATATGAAGTAGTTTTTACATTATATCGTGTACAACCTCCATTATATGCAGTACTTCTCTCATTATATGATGTAGATATGTCATTATATTATGTACATCTATCATTATATGAAGTGCTTTTAACATTATATGCGGTAGTTCTAACATTATATTCGGTACTTCTGACATTATGTGCGGTAGTTCTAACATTATATGCAGAAAATACAACAATATATTATGTACTTCTCACATTATATACAGTATTTTCATCATTATGTCATGTGTAGTATTTCTGTTATTATGATGATGCTGATCGTTAAATATTATGTCCGGTCCAGTTAGCATTCCGTGCGGTAGATTTTGCATTTCGTTATGATGTAGACACAGTATTATATGCGGTGCTTTCTTCTTTATGATGATGATCTTTCGGAAGCTACCTTTCGGAACTCTCTGTTAAAAATTCGGTTCTTCTTTCTATCAACTGTTGAATTCAGTACAATAAATACATGCACGTATTATTTATGTCTCTGATTAAAGCAGTTAATAATTAATGCTCCATGAACTGATTACATTGTTTTTAAAAGATATGAAGAAGGGTAATAGTGAAAAAAAGTACCATCTATTTTATGGTGTGAAGTAAATTAAGAGAGAGAGAGAGGGGGGTTAATAAGTATGATAGAAATATTTTAAGAGTGGAATTTTTTTCTTGTAAACAATATAACATTCAGAAAGATTCATTCCATATATAGGACAATCAATGTCAAAATAGATAAAAGAAAAAACTAAATGATGTCTTCGAGTATGCAGGGCTTTTAACAGCACTTTACAGAAAACATTGCATGTATTTATTTATTTGTATCTAGGGGTGGGGTGTGCTAATTTTTCACAATTTAAATTACCCTTTATCTCTAATTTTAAAAGGCAGAGGGGGGGGGGGGGTTCTACC
>PRKT01000236.1:669266-682538 GCA_003671525.1 Saccostrea glomerata
CTGGCCCAGTGGTTCTTGAGAAGAAGATTTTTAAAGATTTTTCCTATATATTCCTATGTAAAACTTTGATCGGCCATTTTGGCCCCGCCCTACCCCCGGGGGTCATGACTTGAACAAACTTGAATCTACACTACCTGAGGATGATTCCACATGAGTTTCATCTTTTCTGGCCCAGTGGTAATTGAGAAGAAGATTTTTAAAGATTTTTCCTATATATTCCTATGTAAAACTTTGATCGGCCATTTTGGCCCCGCCCTACCCCAAGGGGTCATGACTTGAACAAACTTGAATCTACTCTACCTGAGGATGATTCCACATGAGTTTCATCTTTCCTGGCACAGTGGTTCTTGAGGAGAAGATTTTTTAAAAATGACAATAATTTTTCTCTAAATCATGAATATCTCCCCTTGGAAAAAGGGTGGCCCTTCATTTGAACAAACTTGAATCCCCTTCATCCAAGGATACTTTGTGCCAAGTTTGGTTGAAATTGGCCCAGTGGCTCTTGAGAAGAAGATGAAAATGTGAAAAGTTTACGACGACAACAACAACGACGACAACGACTACAACGACGACAGCCTTCGGCTCAGGTGAGCTAAAAAGTAAAACTTTCTAAATATAACAAGGGGGTTCCGAAGGGTAGCTTCCGAAAGATCATCATCATAAAGAAGAAAGCACCGCATATAATACTGTGTCTACATCATAACGAAATGCAAAATCTACCGCACGGAATGCTAACTGGACCGGACATAATATCTAACGATCAGCATCATCATAATAACAGAAATACTACACATAATGGTGAATATACTGTATATAATGTGAGAAGTACATAATATATTGTTGTATTTACTGCACATAATGTTAGAAATACCGCACATAATGTCAGAAGTACCGAATATAATGTTTTATTATATTGAATAATTTCCTTCTCTCTCATTGGCTGAGATCCAACTATGTTAGAAAAATACTACGTTGTATTGACCTGCACGTGACGTTCCAGGTCAATACAAGGAATTATTGCAGGTCAATATAAGGAATTATTGACCTGTTCCATGTTTTCTGTAACAATGTGTTCTTGTTGAAATTTCTTGTTAAAACTTTCAATTAAAGCAAAGAAACAGTCTTGTAGGAGTTTGCTATCATTTAATAAAATAATAAAACAGTTATTGCTGTTTTTACGGTCAATACGATGATTTAGCCACCTTCGAAGTACAATATTCACTTCGCCCTTCGGGCTCAGTGAATATTGTACTCCTCAGGTGTCTAAATCATCGTATTGACCTAAAAAACAGCAATAATTGTATAAGAACTTCCGCATGTAATGTTAAAAGCACTTCATATAGTGATAGATGTACATAATATAATGACATATCTACATCATATAATGAGAGAAGTACTGCATATAATGGAGGTTGTACACGATATAATGTAAAAACTACTTCATATAATTAAAATAGTACCACATATAATGAAGGAAACACTGCATATAATGTTTAATCCTCATATAAGACAGTCCCGGCGTTCCATACATGAGGACATTGGCCCAACGTTGGCCAAACAATGTTGGTTATGTTGGGCCAATGTTGGCAATTTACGTTGGCCCAATGTCTTATTGTTCTTCGGCGCGCCGTTGGGCCTATGTTGGTACAACACTGTTTATTTGTCAACGTTGGTACAACGTTATTCCAACATACCAACGCCAACGCAGTATTTTGTAACGTTGGCCCTACACTGGACTTATAGCTTCTTGTAAACACCGTCCTCCTGGTACTGCAGCACTAGCTGCAGAACTGTAGCTCTCCGATTTTTTTTTGACAGACCGGAGAGCTTCAGTGCCACCCACTGAAAAAAAAAATCACATTTTTCAATGGGTGGCACTGTATTGCTCTCCGGTCTGTCAACATATATATTTTTTCGGAGAGCTACCGTCAGTTCTGCAGCTAATTCTGCAGGTCCTTGGCTGATCTTGCAGACGCGATCCCGCTCTCCGGTAGAAACGATATGATATAATCGTTTCTGTTTTGATCAGTGTATGACTACGTTTGGATTGTATGAATAATTTGTTGTTGACTATCGTATGGAGTGGATAGAATTACAGTCTATACCGCAGTCTAGTCCAGATCCCCCATCTTCGCTAGCCAAGGGTTTCTGATATGCTACTCTCCTCATAAACGTATCGAAGTACCCAATGCACTGTGGCCAGGAACTACCGGTATGTTATAAGCCCCAAAAATGCTACAGCCATCAAACATGAATAATTTGAAGGGATCACTCTAAGCCTTGATCATGTTGATTCAAGTTCTTCATAGTATTCATCTTTTTGTTTAAGCTGAGGATCACACTATATAAGAATGCACATGTAGAGGTAGAGAACGTTTATAGAAAACAGAGGAGGCAATAGCAAAGTAAGAGCTAGAATAAATCGTTCGTTCAGTCCCTGAAGTAGGAACAAGAGAAGACAAGAAGCAGGTCCATACCACCAATCTGACTCCATGAAGCCTACCTGTACATGTGTTCATCTGCCAAGATTCCTTGCAAGAAAAACGTGTTTACCTGTTTACAGCGTGTCCTATCTCTCAGAAAACCATTGAGGGTAGTTGTGTCATCTGGAGGGATGCAGTGCCGATATTCAAGGTTGTACAACTTGTAATGGCATTTTGTTTTAATTGCATCATAACTTGCTGTAGATCTTCCGAAAAGTCAAGTTAAATTGATCCGGTGTTCAAGGTGGAAAACGGAAGGCTACCATTTATAATATATTTCTTAAAGCTTTCATTTTGTTGTTTGACTATTACAGGTTTTTCGGGATGCTCTTTGGATTTTCAGTCCGAGTTTCAAGCACCCATAGAAGCATGCAGCGAGTCTACAACACCTGATCAATTGTCTCGTGCACATCTCCCTGGAAAAATAACATATTATTAACTACAATTCCTCATTTATTGAGTTCGCTCTAAAACTACAATATATACGTAGGTTTTCTTTGCGTGGTAAAAGACCCCCCCCCCCCTCTGCAAATTTTCCCGCACTTCTGTTTGTTTGAATTTCATTGGCAACGCATCAAATTCTCTTGATTTAATATATTAAGATACATATGACTTATTTTTGATTTACTGGGTTGAGCAAGATGCATGAGACCTGCGGAGCACCATAGGGAAATACTCTATTTATCAAAAAATAATTTTAAAAGTAAAAAAATCATTAAAAGAGCTAACTGCAAATCAAAACAAGGTCAATGCTCTTATAAATCTTCACACAACTTTTTTCTGACCGTTATTAATACAAAGAAACAGAGACATCCGGAAACCAATGGAAAGGGAAATTCACTATTGACTAAAGCCTTGTTCAGAATAAGGGTCTGTTCTTGAGTGATGGTAACTGAGAATTTGTGTAAAACCAACAAGTTGAAAGTAGGGGGAAGATAACTTGAGAACTCTTATTACAGAAGTTTTTTAAAAAAAATCACATAATACCTGGTAGAAATTTTTTATACATGTAAATATATTTGAACAATTTCAAGGTATGCAGATTCAGGTTTAAAATTCTTTTCCTTTGTACGTAATTATCAGCGGTTTATTAACAAGAGATAAGAGGAATACATGTACATGTTTATATACATGTATATGTATTTGATCAATTTCAAATTCATTTGACATATTAGAAATAAATATTAAGATACAAAATGATTTAATTTTAATAAAATTGGCTGCGCGAAATACATGAAACCTACAGAATGCATGAAACTTGAAGGACAATACCACAAATACATGAAAAATATGACTGTCATCAATTGTTTCAATCTCCCATGCAGAGTTGTCGTTCGTTCCTCTCTCATACACCTCTGCGATCACAGGGGCCGGTAACATACTGTTTTTGATTTTACGTAATCACTATATGTATACATCTTTTTTTGCATATATATATAGTGATTACGTAAAATCAAAAACAGTATGTTACCGGCCCCTGTGTCTGCGATGGGCTCACGTAAAGATTTTTGACATAACGTATAAAATGTGATATTTGAAGGATTGTTTCAATTTAAATTAATAGTTTTGTATTGATTTAGTAAATATCTGTCTCAAAACTCAGACATAATCATAGATATTGAATTATAATGAATTAAAACAAACGCACTATTTCTCGTGTTTAACACTGTGTATACGCGAGCCAACGACAGAGGTGAATGTATGAGCCGATGGTAGAGAGTGCAATTGTTTATTTACAAATAATTTTTAGAATTTAGAAATAAAAACCTCATTTAAAAGTCAAAATCCAAACAACACAGGCTAATGATCTTATAAATCTTCACAGAACTTTTCTGACCGTTATTAATATAAAGAGACATATAAAAAAAAATTAGCTCATTATCTATGAGCACAAAAGAGACGCCCGAAAACCAATGGAAAGGGGTATTCACTAATGTGCACCGACCATTTCCTGGCGGAGGCATAAACATTCTATCATGCAGACAACTGATTTTGAGTTTGCAAATATGTCTAACGCATGATATTGGTAAAGAAAAATACGTGTATTTAGATACAATATCTACCATTGAGTATATATAGATTTATCTGTCGGTGTTTGAGTGACCGTAACTAATGTACAGGTGCTTTAATAAAACTTTGATTAGTGAGAAGAGCTCAGTCTCACAAAAGATATTGACCAGCACTCTAACGCCATCTGATCTGCGAATGATTGCCTAAAGACTTATATAGTATAAAGTCTGTGCCTGAGTGACGATTACTGAGAATTTGCATTAAATCATCGAGTAGAAGGTTAGGGGGAGATAACTTGAACATTTATTATAGGAATATCACGGAAAACTATTGAAAATGTTCTTGTGGGTTAAAAATCATTTACCTTAATTGAGCAGCACTTCATCGTTTGTAAAGATTTCTATCAACGAACTAATTGTGAGTTTGTATATATGTGCACAAAATATGGTACATTTAAACGGAACATGACGTTTTTGAGTTACAATAAATCAACTTTACTGGACTTGGTCATTCAAATGTTAATAGAAGAGTGTTGCTTCAAATATTTTTAGATGCTCGTTAATAATGCAACTCAGCTTCAAAAATGATTGATAACTGTTAATGACAAGTACTCAAGGGATATTAACTGCTCTTTTATTGACTGACTAATGCCTTGTTCAGAATAAGGGTCTGTTCTTTAGTGATGGTAATTGAGAATTTGTGTAAAACCAACAAGTTGAAAGTAATGGGAAGATAACTTGAGCACTCTTAATTCAGAAGTTTCAAAAAATTCACATAGAACATCTGGTAGAAATTTTTGATACATGTAAATATATTTGTACAATTTCAAGGTATGCAGTTTCAGGTTTAAAATTCTTTCCCTTTAAAAGCTGTAGGTAATTATCAGCGGTTTATTAACTGAGATAAGAGGAATACATGTTTATATTTCCATTTCTAATTTTTTTTTTCTCTACGATAACCATTTGAAAGTTAGCGGGAATGATTTCCTGATAATTCTGCCGGAATGTAAATTAGGCAGGTCGATAGATCAGGAGCTAAGGAGGCCTAGTATGCATGCAAATCTCGTGCGCATCTGTCTCTGAGTCTGACGCTAAGGAGGCCAAATATGCATGAAAATTTCGTGCAGCTGCCGTTATGTTTGACGTCAGTGGTCTAGGGCTATTGAAATTGGGATGGGAATCCTAGTGTAATTTAAATCTATGTCTGCATTTTTTAAGTTTAAATCTACAATTTTATTTCACAATGACACGGAAATATAAGGAATCACTGTCTAGTTAATATAGTATGCCAGGGACATCAACAATAGTGGGAAACATGGGATAATTTATGCATAACGGGCTTCGCCCGTTATGCAAATTATCCCATGATACCCACTATTGTTGATGCCCTGGCATACTATACTAACTAGACAGTGATTCCTTAAATATACGTGTTAGAACAATTTCAAATTCATTTGACATATTATTATTAATAAATATTAAGATGCAAAATGATTTAATTTCGATTAACTTGGCTGCGCGAAATACATGAAACCTACAGAATGCATGAAACTTGCAGAACAACACAACAAATACATGAAAAATATGACTGTTATCAATGTTTATTTACAAATAATTTTTAAAATTTAGAAATAAAAACCTCATTTAAAGGCAAAATCCAAACAACAGAGGCTAATGATCTTATAAATCTTCAAACAACTTTTCTGACCGTTATTGATATAGAGACATATAAAAAAAACCAGCTCATTTTCTATGAGCACAAAAGAGACGCCCGAAAACCAATAGAAAGGGATACTATAGTATTCACTAATGTGCACCGACCATTTTCTGGCGGAGGCATAAACATTCTATCATGCAGACAACTGATATTGAGTTTGCAAATATGTCTAACGCATGATATTGGTAAAGAAAAATACGTGTAAATGTATTTAGATACAATATCTACCATTGAGTATATATAGATTTATCTGTGGGTGTTTGAGTGACCGTAACAAATGTACCGCTGCCTTGTGGAAACTTTTTTTTAGTGAGAAGAAGCTCAGTCTCACAAAGTTATTGACCAGAATTCTCGAGACTGTCTGATCTGGTATCGATTGCCTAAAGACTTATATAGTATAAAGTCTGTGCCTGAGTGACGATTACTGAGAATTTGCATAAAATCATTGAGTAGAAGGTTAGGGGGGGATAACTTGAACATTAATTATAGGAATATCACGAAAAACTCTTGAAGAACGTTCTTGTAGGTTAAAATCATTTACCTTAATTGAGCAGCACGTCATCGTTTGTAAAGATTTCTATCAGAGAACTAATTGTGAGTTTGTATATACAGTATGTGCACAAAATATGGTACATTTAAACGGAACATGACGTTTTTGAGTTACAATAAATCAACTTTACTGGACTTGGTCATTCAAATGTTAATAGAAGAGTGTTGCTTCAAATATTTTTAGATGCTCGTTAATCAGGCAACTCAGCTTCAAAAATGATTGTTCACTGTTAATGACAAGTACTCAAGGGATATTTACTGCTCTTTTATTGACTGACTAAAGCCTTGTTCAGAATAAGGGTTTGTTCTTGAGTGAGAATTTGTGTAAAGCCAACAAGTTGATGATTAGAGGAAGATAACTTGAGCACTCTTAATATAGAAGTTTCAAAATAAATGTTCACATAATAGCAGGTAGAAATTATATACATGTAAATATATTTGAACAATTTCAAGGCTTGTAGTTTCAGGATTGAAATCCTTTACCTTTAATCTATAAGCTGTACCCTATGAGTGTTTTTTTCAATCGTAATAAGAGGGATGTATGACACTGCTTAAGTTACAGCATCAGCATTAAATTAAGTAGATTAATACGTTGTAGTTCTACATGTATATCAATTAAAATGCTTTAAATAGAAGAAATCCCCTTCCAGCGATTGAATTTACAATAGGTAAAAGAAAATGTTGAATGATTTCAAGGGATTCCAATATTTGGTAACTGTACTATCTATGATAAAGTCAGAAAACTTAACAGTCCATTATTGTATGAACTGATAATTTTTAATCCAATGACTATATTTGAGAGAAAGGGGTAAAAGAATTCTACAGAAGTGAAACTGTGAGGAGGGATATTATCAGGTCCTTTAACTGTTGACCATGTATATAAAACCCAACAATGTTATTGTTACCAAGTTTATTATAAACAAAACACATTTGATCATGTGGACTGACAAATGGCTTACAGCACATTAATGATACTGATCTATCTCCAGGACAATTTAGAGATTATAATGCAAAGTATACATGGTAACAAATAAGAAGTAAACAAGTAATAAAAAAAACAAACATTAACCCTCTGGAGAAAACTTGGGGGTTATTGGTTAAAAAATCAAGATTCATCCATTATTTCCCCGTACTTCTATTTGCTTGAATTTCATTGGTAATGCATCAAATTCTTTTGATATAATATTACTAAGATATAAAATGACTTAATTTTGATTTACTGGGCCGAATGAAATGCATGAAACTTGCATAATACCATAACAAATAGATGAACAAAGGACATACAAGTCCTAAATTTTATCCTGTAATTAAATGAAACCATAGACCTAAATCGAAGGGTTTGCTTTAGGTCTATGATGAAACACATAGAGACAACGAACAGTATTCAAAATCAAAAGTAGATAAAACAATACAAAATTGGAGCAGAGCTATGGACCTCCAAAACATCGGAAGTGGGATCAGGTGCCATGGAGGAGGAAATTTTTCATTCATGCAGTCTTTTGATGTTTTAAAAAATAGGAAGAATGGGTTTAGTCTTTGCAAAAAATTGACTTGGCATATTTTACAAATTGTGCAGTTTTTCACATGTAAACTTTCATAATATGTAAAATAGTTTTTCTCAAGAGTTCACTTTCTGTGTGAACACGATTTTACAAATATGAGTATGTAAACTTTTAAACACCAAGTATCTGAATACAAGTGCCACATTTGATCTAGACAATTTAAGAGAGACACACATAAAATGAAAATTAAATGACAGTCACGGGCAAGAGATATTTTTGGCAAAAGTTATTTAGGTCACCTATTGGAAAACAAATCTATGAGAAATACTTTTGATTTGTGAAAAATGCTGGTTTGTGTTTCATGTACATATTAATCCTTATTTGAAAATCTTAACATACAGTATAAATAGAATTTTTAACAAGGATTTAATTTTGGCTTTATTAGCTAGGGTGTAGAGATCACTAAAGTTGAATATCACTAAAAATTTTATTTGTAAGTTTCTTTATTGAGCATTTTAAAATCACTAAAATTACTTATTGTTTAAAAAAAAAACAAATTTT
Organism: Saccostrea glomerata; assembly: GCA_003671525.1. Taxonomy (NCBI): domain Eukaryota; kingdom Metazoa; phylum Mollusca; class Bivalvia; order Ostreida; family Ostreidae; genus Saccostrea; species Saccostrea glomerata. The sequence continues at coordinate 678,088 of PRKT01000236.1, forward strand.
TAAGGAGGCTAGGGGGTCAACAAATATATGACAAATTAACCACCAGATATAACTTAATTTTTTTGATATGAGATCTTAAGCTGTAAACTATCATTTGGCAAAGAAAAAAATAATAAATTTTAGTTTTAAAATTTGATCATTTTATTATATCTTTATATAGAGCTCTTCTTCTAAAGGAGTTATCTGCTATTATTTTTGATACTGAATATCAGTATTTTTAATGAGCATCTGATTTTGGCATTCATTGAGTACAATTATCCTAACAATGTCAAAGATAAATCTGGTTAATATCAATCACAATTATTTTCTGTGAAAATAAAAACTCGTCCTTAAAATCACACTTTTTAAAATAACACTTATACTAAATAACATTTTTCACTTTTTTGATTAAATACTGTATGTGTACTTTAAAAAGTTGGCATCATATTTTAGCGGCTTTCGTGCAGAAAACAATGCACTAATTCATGAATACCGTTAAGAAATCATTTACAATACACTGAACTGACATGTGTAGTGCTATTTATGACTATGCCAACAACCCTATACCTAGTGATAATGCTAAATTTTGAACACGCCAAAGCATGTACACATACAGTAGTTAATTTGCCAGTCACAGAAAATACCTTGGGCAGTATCATTTATCTATAAAATATAATAACAGTGTATGTAAAATTTGGAATATTAGTCGATAATAAAAAACAATTGTCCTCCCCTGTTTATTCCATTAAATACAACTGCCAACTTTGTACATCAGTACAATTTGTTCAAGCTAAAATGACAGTTTTCACATCTCCGAACATAAACTAAAACAGGTACATCTACTTCTGGTAGAAATATCTTTTTGTATTTGACTGACCTTATTCTTTTACATTCACTCTCACTAACACAAACTACATGTAATCACACACAACAATGAAAAATCTGTTTCTATTGATCAACTATCATCATGTATCTTCATTATTAGACTTTTCAGTAGCTGTCTTTTTCTTTTTATCCTCTGTTATATATTTTATAAAGTCCTCCACAGTCTCTATATTCTCAGATTCATCTCCAGTTTTCGGGGACTTCTTGGCTTGTGGAAAAATCTCATGCATTCTCACTTTGAATTCATCCAACTGAAAACAGAAGAAAAATCTTGCATTATAAATCATTAATTCTTTCAATGTCAAAGTAAATTGTGGGAGAATTTTTTTTTTCAATTTTCTACTATGCAGTTTTGATCAAACAGAACCAACAGTTATCAACAGTTACACTATGAAACAGTAGATGAAAGATTTACATTATTCTACACATAAAGAAAATGAATTAGAAATGTTTCTTTGGATCTTAATTTAAACCAAGGTGTTGCTGAAATCATGAATATGCGAGCACATCTATATAAGTGCACTTCCATTTCCTAGGTCAATATTGAAAAAAAAAAAACATAAAAAAGCAAAAAATCAATTTAGATCTAGATAGCCAGTGCTGGCGCCTTTTAGGGCGCTATGTTCCTTGTTTGACATTTACAGCAAATGATGATTATAAAAAAACTATGGTTTCTGAGATGATCTCCCAAACAGATCAATGAACTGCGACATTGCAGGTAGTACACGTTCCAGAAAGGCCCGTGATGATTCACAGAAGCAGACGATGAAAAAATCCAATTTTCCATTGAAGTAATTATTTTTGTGTTGGCTTCACACTGTGACAGTACCTTGGCATTTGTAGGGGCTGATAATGCGCTTGGGAAGATGCCAGACATATATGGACAACATTTCAAACAAACATACGTGACCATTGTAAAACCCAAGGTAAGATATGGAGTACTATACTACAGTATCAAACCGTATCACAAGTTTTATTATTTAAATGAAATGTTCTGTTCCCCTTAATCAATTGATCAACAATTCAAAAAATTTAATAAACTTATTTTTCATAATATCCCCCTTATTGTGTCATGTTTAGCATAAAGATAACACAAGAATGGATCGTTCAATCAAGTAGGTATCTTTTAAATTTTTTTCGAAAGGAAATAATAGCTTTTAAATGTCCATATAATATGTAAAACCTGAAAAACTCACAACAGAACTAGAATAGAATAGTTTACATCTGATATATTAATACCATGAATAATAGACTCCATATTCTAGTCCAGTGATTAGCATAATCTAAGGAAAATACAATGTGGGTGGGTATACTATACAAGAGGCCCACGGGCCTTATAGGTCACCTGAGTATCATGCGATAACTTTCCAACAATTGAATTTGATTCATGTTTTAAACCAGAGGCCATGAAATTCACAATTTCAGGCACCATTGCTTATCATAATTATACACTCAGCATGCTAATTTTGGTTACTTAATACCCAGAGGTGGATCAGAATAACAAAGAGAAAATGCATTTCCACTTTTAGTGAATTTCAGGGCCCCTGGGTCAGGGCTTCTTGTGTTAGGGCGGGTCCACAGTTGAGCTCCCCATTCCACAGGAACCACTGACCATGGGGCCACATCTTATAAAATTTTGGAAATTTCTAAAATTTTATTTCATCATGCTGTTGATTAATACCAAAGTGCAGATTTCAAAGCATTAAATTATTTCAGACTATTTTAACCCCCCAAGAACCTCTGTCCCAGGGGCCAGGAAATTAACCATTTTTAGAAGAAGCATATTTTGTCATAAATATATACTAAGATCATTGGCATTATACCCAACAACAAAGGAAAAGATTTTCAAAGAAATTATGCATTTTCACTATATAACCATTAGAGCCCCGCCATAACACAAGAAGCCCTAACCCAGGGACCCTGAAATTCAAAAATCTCAAAGAGGCATCCTTCCTCCTCATAACTATGTACACAGTTCGTTGGTTAAATAATCAGGTGCAGAAAAGAAGAGTTTTAAAGAAATTATGCATTTTCATTATATAATTAATAAAGCCCCACCCTAACACCAGAACCCCCAACCCAGGGGCCATTAAATTCACAATTTTGGAAAAGGTAGCCTTATTCAATATAACTATGTACTTGGTTAGTTTATTTAATACTCAAAAGCAAAGAAGAAGATTTTCAAAGAAATAATTCATTTTTTACTATCTAATCTATATAGCCCCGCCCTAGCACTAGAACCCTGACCCTGGGGCCATGAAATTCAAAATTTTGGAAAAGGCAGCCTTATTCAACATAGCTATGCACTTGGTTAGTTTACTTAATGCCCATGAACAGAGAAGAAGAATTTCAAAGAATTTTTGCATTTTCACTATATAATCTATATAGCCCCACCCTATCACTAGAACCCCTGACCCTGGGGCCTTTAAATTCACAATTTGAGAAGAGGCAGTCATTTTCAACATAACTATGCACTTGGTTAGTTTATTTAATGGCCACAAACAGAAAAGAAGAATTTCAAAAAATTTATGCATTTTCACTATATAATCTTTATAGCCCCGCCCTGGCACTAGAACCCCTGACCCTGGGGCAAAGAAATTCACAATTTTGGAAGAGGCAGCCTTATTTAACATAGCTATGCACTTGGTTAGTTTATTCAATGCCCATGAACAGAGAAGAAGTCGATTTCAAAGAATTTTTGCATTTTCACTATATAATCTATATAGCTCCACCCTACCACTAGAACCCCCTGACCCTGGGGCCATTAAATTCAAAATTTGAGAAGATGCAGTCATTTTCAACTTACCTATGCACTTGGTAAGTTTATTTAATGCCCAGGAGCAGACAAGAAGAATTTCAAAGAAATAATGTATTTTCACTATATAACCTGTTTAGCCCCACCCTATCACTAGAACCCCTAACCCAAGGGCCATGAATTTCAAAATTTTGGTAGAAGACTCAATGCTGATTACAATCATACCAACAGTTTGACTGCTTGATGTCCCGGAGTAAAGAAGAAGATTTTTAAAGATTGCACTAATTTTAGTGGTTTTTTGCCCCACCCCCAGGCCCTAGGGGGGCAGGGACCATGAAATTCATAATTTTTGTTCCCCTTCACCTATAGATTCTATATGCCAAATTTGGTTGAAATTGGTTGAGTGGTTTCAGAGAAGAAGCTAAAAATGTTCAAATGTTAACGCACGACGAACGACGCACGACGAACGACGATGGACATAAACAGATAGCAATAAATAACAAGAGGCCCATGGGCCTTATAGGTCACCTGAGCATTATGCAACAACTTTCCAGTTACAGTGTATTGAATTTGATTCATGTTTTAAGCCAGATGCTATATGGCATTCACAATTTTGAAAGAGGCACCATTGATCATCATAACAATACACTTAACAGTTGCTTAGCTTGGTAACTGAATACCCATACGCAAGGTAGGGGAACAAAAAGGCACTCCAAGTAATCAGTAATATTCAGCAATAATCAGTAGTGCCCCTTACACGGTGACATAAACCTCTGACCCTAGGTCCAAACATTGCACAAATTTTTAAAAGGCACCCTCAAAATTGCCTATC
>PRKT01000236.1:692513-759126 GCA_003671525.1 Saccostrea glomerata
GGACAAATGCCGCTAAATGCCGCTGACTCTACCAGAGGGTCTGTCTTGGACAAATGCCGCTAAATGCCGCTGACTCTACCAGAGGGTCTGTCTTGGACAAATGCCGCTAAATGCCGCTGACTCTACCAGAAGGTCTCTCTTGGACAAATGCTGCTAAATGCTGCTGACTCTACCAGAAGGTCTGTATTGGACAAATGCCGCTGACTCTACCAGAAGGTCTGTCTTGGAGAAATGCCGCTGACTCTACCAGAAGCACTGTCTTGGACAATTGCCCCACCCACCAACCCATTTCATCTCATTTCGTGACTTCTTACATGAAGTATGAACCCTAATGTATACACTGGCAAAATTATTGGTGCCACAGATCAACTTACATTGTTAACCCCCATGGCCTTTTTGACGAGGAAACAGACCAGTCCAGTACCAGATATTGCCAGAATGGTTCCATATGCCAAAGCCTTGGAGGCCCACTTCATTTCTGCCCTGCCAATATTGACCTACAATATAAATTTATATTATTCAATGTTGTTGTTGTATAATTTTTTTTTAGTTTGGACAAACATATTTCTTGCAAGCTGTAAGAATCCTTGGTGACTTTGACAGAAAAACAGACACACATTTAATCATGCATAAGATACATATAAGCTGCTTAAGCATTAAGATTAATATCATGTTAAATTCTGAATTGATCTAAAATGTCTGACACAACAAAACTTCATTCAAAGTTTTACAAAAATTGTTAAACATGCACAATTTTTTTAATCCTGGAAAATACCATTGCTATCTAAGTAATTGTGAAACTTACTGTAAACATGTAGCTGCAATAATGTAGCCCCCCCCCTTTTTGGGAAGGGGGGGTGCATCAGAGAGGGCTACATTATTGCAACAAGTAAACATGATGTGTCACAGGCATAATATGAACAGAAATAGTATCTTTCATAGACACATGTAATCTTAGCCACTTAATGTTCTTATTTTTCTTTATACAGAAGAAATATATAAACAAAAAGCCCAGTGACCACAATGCTCACCTGAGTCACACTGGCTTAATCCTACATCAGGTTTTGCCTTGTATATTTCTATAAAAACTTTGATTACAATATTGTGACACTATCCTAACCCCTAGGTTCATCGAACAAACTTGAATCCTCAGTACCTGAGGATACTTTCTTACTACATAAATATGACTAAACATCGGTCAGCTGATCTTAAGACAAAGATGTTTAAAAATTGATTCAAGTCACCCATAGTAGCCCCAACCTACACTGTAACCCCCCCCCCCTTGCACCTCCGGGTCATGATCTGAACAATCATGCATGAATGTACACAACCTGAGTATGAATCCCTATAAATATGAGTGATCATGGCTTCGTTAATCCTGAAATGGGGACTTTTAAAGACTTTTCCTATAATTATTCCAAAGAAAAACCTTGATTGCATATTGTGGTTCAAATCCAACTGTGCTTAAAAGCAAAAGAAAAATTAATGAAGATTATACTCTTAAAACATGAAAAAATGTTATTATAAACATATTAATAGTAACAAAAATATTTATAGTAAATTCATATAGCTCTATACATGATCCAGCGAAAGAAAATGTAGAATCAATAAAAACATATATTGATCATGCTGATAGACAGAGTAATTCCAGCTGTTTTTATAAGCATGATATTCTATATACGAATCTTTTCTGCAGACAGCAATTATCAATTTTTTTTTTGTCCGAGATGATATTATACATATATTAATTCATACGACGTACTTGATGATTAAAGTTTTTACATGACTACTTTGGTACAAGATTTAATGTTTGTTTTGATTTGATATGCACATGTAACCTAACTGCACCTTTATTTTAATGATTTAACATGGGAGTAGAAAGTTCAACCACCCAACCAGTTTTATTATGGCCTTTACCACTGAGTTCAATATTGCGAACATTAAGCATGACACTTTGTGTCAAATTGTACTCAGCTGCTGAATAATTCATCCCCTGAATGAAAATTCTGACCACCCAATATCCCTCTCTTTGGCAGCAGAATTTTTCCATCATTTTGAGTACTGCAATCATTGGAAATTTATCATCACAAAAGACAGACTTTAGAAGCAGGGCTCTCTCCCAAAAATCAATACCATTACAACAAGTTGCATCTAAAGCTCTGTTTCAGGCATCATATAGTTAGGGGAAAAAATTTCTCTATCCAATCAATTTCTCAGAAAATCTAAATAGAGAAAGGAATCAGTGGCTATTTTCTGGACTCCAGGAACTTAGAGGTATATGACAGGCCAAGACTCCATTGGCATGGTCCATCAACAGGGGAAGGTAAGACTGATGACTGTAGATCAGGTTAGAAAGCTATAGCTGTAATACTGAAGCCATGTGATTGCCTTGCTGCATGATCCAATATTATAATCAGGGTGTTTTACATGACACTGTCAACAGAATCAAATAGCTGACAAGCAACCATCATTGTGTTCAGTATAACAAGACCTGTCTACTGCTAATAAATCTCCAGACCTGACTAATCTTGATCTAGGAGTACCATCATGTAACTTCATTTTAATGCATTTGTAGAGTATATCTGTAAGACTAAAGAACACGTAGTAGGAATCAAAAAATGATTAAAGCCACCCACCTATAAACAGATACAACACATCATACACAACATATACATGCATTCCATGATACATGTACTCAAGACAAGAGTCAGTGACAAGTTTATATATAAGCTAATTTAAATTGAAAAGTCAAATGGATGTCTTTTTTACGAGGGATAGTTCAATGCACTTTTATTAATCAATCATGTCTGCCTTTTAAGCACTTTTAATTCCAGTTACATGAATTAGAATATCTAATGATGCTGAGTTTTTTTAAACATATATATAAAAGTATGGTATAAATTGTAAAATCATATATTTTCAAGCAGAGAATTTTTTGTGCTTTGAGGAATAAATATGGGTTTGTGGGGGGTTATCTTATGAATGAAGAATTGGTGAAAAGTGTTGTAATAAATTTATTATGTGAAAAATTACAATTCACGGTGGACATAAATTTGAGGGTCTCTTTATTCCTTAAAAACCATGAAAATTAAACCCCTACAAATATTGGTAACTTCACAGTAGGCTTATTTAGACAATAGCATAAATAGTTTGAGTGATCTAACAGAACTACTTCTTAAATTCTCCCCTGCACATTCTAGAATTCCGTGTGAAATATCGAGACTATCAGGACTGTCATCATGGTGTATACTGTGTGAACTGTGAATATGATACATCTGACTCTCTGTATACCGGTACATGTATCTCCAATGTATAGGTTACTACACTGATAACCTAACCCTGTACAGTGGTAAAAATCACAGTTACACCCGCAGACCCTCTGTCTTGTATGATTTCTTATAAAGTCATAATAGTTCTCCATTTGTCAATCCATTACAATTTCTTTTTTTTTCAAACAGTTTCATTTTAAAAGGTACAAACATGTAGCCTCACAAATTTAGGGGAACATATTTTTGGTTCTGAGTGTAAATGATGTGGAGACTAATGTGCAAGAAGGTACATGTATTGGAATTAGGATTCAGTTCTAGGGATTCACAGAAACTAGCCTAAAACAAGGGTGATTATTAGGACTTTCCCTATGTTTCTAGAGGTACATGTACACGTAGGTTAAAAAAAAAGTCCTTGATGCATTATGTTATACACTGTATCAAGTAATTAGACATGTCTTGTACACACCTCCTGTATAAGGGCAATCATTGTTGACCAGTAATCTATACCTATCACAGAATTGTTTAGGGTGTAGCTGAGATACTGCAAGAGCTGAAGATTGGGGGGGGGGGGATTGCCAACTTAGCCAACGTACAGTAATTTTTCTGTAGCAAAGACTATTCAGGATATAAACAAAAAATTCAAATGAATAAACACAAATGAAGAACAGGGAGACCATGACATGTCCTTCAATGATCAAAACTGAAATATCTTCCACTGAGAAAATTGCATAAATACCAGTTATTCATTCTAAAGAAAATAAAATCAAAATAATAGCAAACTGTGCCCAGATACTAATCTTAATGGCACTGTACTGTGGTGAAAGATTCATTATCGTGTTGTATTGTTACACTTTTCCCTGGTTTCTGACTTACTGGTGTAATGGCACTGCCATCACCTTTCTTGGCTGCTAGGGCATATGCACTCTTGAACTGGAAGTAAGTTGCTAGACCTACTACTGATGTCAAAAGGAATCCCTCTGAAAGCAGGAATTATGTATTAATACCTCTATAAATATAAACATCAGAGATTCAAAGTAACAACAGAAACTTAGCCAATATCCATTTTAAAAGGACATTTTTTAAAATAAAATCTGTTACAGTAAAACTCAATTGTACATAAAGATATTAAAATACCTATAAATACAGTGTTATATTTTTCTAAATACCGGTAGTCATTTACCAAGGAATAGATTTTGAGCTATCTGCCCGAGGAGAAATAAGCCCTCAACACAATCATTCAATAACAGCATTCAGTTTTCCTCCCTTTCATCTCAAAACTTTTCTGATTTTATCCGGATCTTGAGGTGACACAAGTCTGCTTTGGTAGAATAAAGCATCTAATCATTGTCTATTCAGACACTGACAAGTGTATTGTCCCTCTCAACAGAAACTATTTCCCTTGCATGGCTAGATCATGGAAATAGTTGCCTTGGAAGACCATCCTTATAATCAGAAAATATATAGGTGTATGATTTTTCTTTTGAAATATTTTTCAACAGGTACACAGTGATATTTTTGGTCAATTTTAATATTTATGCATGCTTTTTGAGAATTTTTTCCCATGCATGAACATTGTAATGTTTACATGAATTATTGCTTGATTGTAATTAAAAATGAACCTTCAGGTTATATGTAATACATCTATTCTAAAATAGCCAAAACAGTGAGTGGCACAAAGCAACCCTCGTCACTGTGAGCTCTTAACACAATGCATTTAAGCAAATAGAAATTTCTGACTTTGCACATTGATCCATTTTTTTTTCTTTTGGGCAGTTAGTGCCAGTTACCAATAATCTTTAGCAAATGCATCAAATTTACTTTCTCGCGGAAACAAGATATTCCAAGAAAAAAATGGACTTGCCTTGATTTTAATGGATTCATAGCCGATAAATGGCAGATTAAACATTCTTAATTAAAATTTGCACTGTTCAGACTTCCTTTTGCTAATGCAACATACATATGATGTCATGTGATGTCAGAGTCTTAAATGTAGCAGATGTCACCTGCAGTTTGGAAAGCATGATCTAAATTAAACCTGCAACTATTTGCACTTATTATAGCCCTAATTGGGCTAATGCTCGCACTGTTAATTAATGCTGTACACTTGAGTATTAAGTGTAAGTCAGGCTGTTATCATGGTTATAATGCTGACTTTTCTCCACTATGGGGAAGCAATATGTCCAACTGTTACTAAACTTGCGTTAAGGGCAAAGAACGATAGATCTAAGTCAGAATTTTATCTTTATCCTTGGCTATAGGCTTACAATGCATTTTTATACTAATGTAAAATTATTAAGTCTATGAACACCTCTAGCTCTATTTCTACTCTAATAAAGATTTGTTGAATTTGATAGCACAGTTTGAGTTTTGTCTGCTAGCTCAGGTTTATGCCTGGTTTATGCACGAGACAGATGCATGACCTTCTGAGTTCTGTATCTTTTTTAAAGTTCTAAGCAAATGAACATCTAAAGCTATTTTTACAATACTAACTTTTTAATTTGTCTTTCCTTCGATTCCACTTTTCATCTGCACTTTCAATGACTGCAGTTGTCGTCTGAGAAGGTCCTACTTGATCAATACTACTTTCTCTCCCATCAGCATGCACAACATGCTGGATGGGCGGCGCCATATTGTTTACAATGTCAAGGTCAATGAAAATACATAAAAGCCAAAAAATTATTTAGATACACATTTTGTCTTTTATACATCATGATCATAAAAGCACACCAGATTTGACGTCTACGATTTTTGGTGCTTTTCAAGAAATATATTTAGCCTTTACTTTTTTTTTACTTCGCGCATGCGCAAATAAATTTATTATCAACAACAAGAGAATGGTTTCCTGTGGAACGAGATCATGTCGAAATAACCGAGTGTGGCCTTAGGGTTGCCTCAAGTAATGTTATCTTGTCATTTTCTGTTTTTATAGAAACACAGACTTTGCAATGACAAGGTTTCCGATAAAAGTTCACCGTGGGAAATGGATACATCTCCTCTCCCAGTGAAGGAAAACTCTTATGTTGCCGTGGCCACGGACCGAGTTTCCGAATATTCCGACACAGGCTCCACAAAGAAAATGCCGAAAAAAATGACTAGAAAGTGGGAAGTGTTCCCTGGGAAGAATAAATTCTGTTGCAATGGGCGGATCATGATGGCGCGGAATACTGGGATATTCTACTTCACTTGTATATTAATTGTAGTGACAAGTGGTTTATTTTTTGGATTCGAGTGAGTGATTTGGGTGTTGTGTAGTTACATGTAGTAGATTTATGTTAATTTAAGTCTTTCTAACTAAAAGCTTCACTTTTTTATGACAAGGTATTTCTTCAGACATAAGACCAACTGTTAAAAACAATCATTTTCGTCATTTAGTGTCCATGTACACATAAAGTTTCACCAAGTGACAAAAAAAATTAGCAGATACTGTACATACATTTTATGACAGAGAATTAAAACTACATGATTAACCTACCAGGATTGAACTGAATGGTAATATTTCTGCTTACGATGTTAACAGGAAACTGGGCTTCAGTTAATGATGACCGTTTATACATTTAAATTTGGTATAGCATTGTCGATATAGTGGCAAAAATATATTGACTTGTTTGATATATTAATGTCATTCAGTTTAAAAATAATGAGAATCGAATGATTAGGTAGACTGCAATCACATATTACAGTAATTTCATATTGTACATTAAATACTTTACAGCAATGTCATAAAAATATTAATTACACAATGGTTAATAGCTGGGCTGGACAACACAGGTGTCATACATTAGGTTATGTCGTGTGACAATGCATGAAGTTCTCGAGATGGACGATATTTAAAAAGGATTCTTTTTTTTTTAGCTAAAAGTCAATGTATCTAATTTATCTCAGAATTTATTCTTAAAGGAATAGAATAGTTATGATATCCAGGGCCTGAGACTATACAACAATTAACCAATGTTTATCAGTCTTCAGAAAACATTTTTTTATGAAGACCGATAATATACATGTAATTAGACAACTATGAATATACACAACTGACAAGATTGCACTGATCTGCTTTTAGGCTCTGTACTGATAGACCAAACATGTAGCATATAAGCAGACTAGGTGAATCTCTCTGATTTGGAGTCTGGCTAGATGTATCGCTTACAGTCATGGAAATAAATGAATAAACCCATTTCATTACTTTTGCACACTAGCATGATAGCCAGCCAGTCAATTTCAGATAGTTATCTGATGTATCTTTAAAATGAGTAGCTGACTATAAGCTGAGAACGAAAGATTTTATACTCAAAAGTTTCTATGTTAAGTTATATTATTTTGGGGAAGGCTAGAGGGGGCGGGGATTAATGTCTGCTAATAGAAATAATTCTGACATACATTATATCTATGCTTAACATCTTAATGTAGTTTACAGATAATAAAGTTGAACTCCTATTTCTAGGTTTCTAGCTTCAAACATTACATGTATAATGAATATTTACATGCAGCACTTTTAGAACAAAATATATATATATATATAAGTTCTGCTGTATCTTTTATGATACTGATATTTACAAGGATGGGTAATATAAGTCCTTGCTAAACTAGCCCTCTGATTATAATTGCTGGAATAATTAAAGCTTAGACAGAAAAATAAATTTAAGACTCTGTTACCTGTTTATCATTAGTAATGCTGATACATGTATGTTCATAAATTCTGTATGACATGTGATTAAGTTTGCTTTCTTTTCCTTTCAGCTGTCCGTACTTGGCAAAAAATGTCACCCCAGCCATTCCGGCCTTTGGAATCGCCCTATTTATTTTTGTAATGTCTACCCTGTTCAGGACGAGTTTTAGTGATCCGGGCGTGATCCCCCGGGCCTCACCGGATGAGGCGGCCGATATAGAGAGACAGATAGGTAGGTCTAGTCCTCAATACAGCAAAACATGGTTTTATCCAAAACACTTAACACTTACAGTGAACATGGTTATACCCAAAACACTCAAAACTGTCCAACATGTTTATACCCAAATTGGCAAAACACTCCATATAAAAGTAAAACATGGTTATACCCAAAACACTTAACACTAACAGTGAACATGGTAATATCCAAAACACTTAACACTAACAGTAAAACATGGTTATCTCCAAAACACTGAACACTTACAGTGAACATGGTTATATCCAAAACACTCAAAACTGTAAAACATGGTTATACCCAAAACACTCCATATAAAAGTAAAACATGGTTATACCCAAAACACTTAACACTTACAGTAAACATGGTTATACCAAAAACACTAAAAAAAAGTTATGGTAATACCCAAAACACTAAACACTAACAGTAAATATGGTTATACCCAAAACACTTGAAAAAGTAAAACATGGTTATACCCAAAACACTTAACACTAATAGTAGAACATGGTTATACCCAAAACGCTCAATACAGTAAAACATGGTAATATCCAAAACACTTTACACTAACAGTAAAACATGGTTATACCCAAAACACTTAACACTAACAGTGAACATGGTTATAATATACCCAAAACACTTAACATTCAATACAGTTATATCCAAAACATGTTTATTTAGAAATACTTTGTGTAGGATTGACTGTTGCTTTTTACAGATTTCATGAAATTTAAGATTTTTTTCTTTATGTAATGCAGACTTGTCGAAATTTTTTAATCGCTGTCAGACATTTGGTCTGACACAGTCGAATGTTTTGTCGGACCAGTCAAACTTTTGTCAGACCACATACTTGTACGTCATTTTGATGCTGGTAAAATCATATGAATAAAATCACCAAAATGTCCTTTATTATTTTCAATAGCCTTAAATCTTACAAGTTTCCTTTCTTGGGATAGAGAGTCTTTAACATAGACATAAATGACAAGTTTTATGACTTTGCTATAACAAATTTACTTGGCTATCGTCAACATGCTGCGTACGCGGCCATTTTTTTTCTGTGTTTGTAACCTTAAACTACGCATCCCGATCCCGATCTTTATTAAATTTTCATTACGCTCATTTTTTTTCAAACGGTCATCTGGACCGACGTTTTCTTAAATGTTATCGGTCCAGACAAATTTTTACCGGCCTTGCCGACAGGACCGACGGATTTCGACAAGTCTGGTAATGATAATTTTTATCATTGTTCAAGTTGATTTATATGCTTACAAAATACAATATTTGTTCTTAAAATAAATTCCTAATTAATGTGTAGTGGTTATAGATAGTCTCTATGTTGTACTGCCAATTACCTGTAAATTGAATAAATACAATACAGAATATTTACATCACTGCAACCCGTGTCTTCAGTTAGATTGAAATTTAATAAAATAAGGCTGCAATAACAGATTAAGTAAGGTATTAAATCTGCTAATCACAATCATTATGGAGTTAGCAGGTTTAATGCTTTTGAAGTTGTTATATAACAGGCTAAGTATAGAATATTTACCTCTTGACGCTTCCAGAAAGTCAATAACACTTCATTATGGGTCTTTTATTAACAATTAGGACCTTGTATAATACTACATGTAGCTGTTTAAGGAGATGTTACATATCTGGAGAATGTCACATGATTACAATAATTATTACCCACAACATTTCCAGTTACTAAGTATATATTTATGGCATTTATTTTCATAGTTATTACAAATAATTATAGACCTCAAGTTTGAGTTCAGATCAATCTTTCAAACGATTATTGGTAAATTAGGTATAAATTACATACAATTTTGTATAAACAGAGGCAAATGTACAATACATAAAGGGAACGTGACAAAAAGTGAGTAGATTCAAAAGGAATAAGGAATACAAATCACATAAAATTTTAATAAAGTTTCTTCAAGCTTAAAGAGGAGGAGAATTCCTAATACCAGTGTTCTAGCATTCAGTAAAAATATTAATTTGGAAGTTACAATAAGTTCATAATTGACATTTTGGATTAAAATTATTTATCAGATTCTCATATAATTCACCGGATAATTAGTAATTCATGAAGCTCTTAAGAAGTTTCATTTATATTTAACTTAATTGGTATTGATCATTAAGACAATATTAAGTGTATTTCTTCATTTCAGAGGTCCCTAACTCTACCCCCGGGACATACCGCCCACCCCCCAGAACCAAGGAGGTAGTTATAAAAGGACAAGTCGTCAAATTAAAGTACTGTTTTACATGCAAAATATTCCGACCGCCCCGGGCCTCCCACTGTAGTCTATGTGATAATTGTGTTGGTAAGTTGATTGTTATTGAAGGAAACAAAGACTTGAAACAGAATTTGTTATTTTGTAAATGTAGGTCTACATTTTAACATTGATGTTCAATATACTGGTAATCTTTTATGTTCTTATTTCTAACTTAGTTATTAGGCAGTATTCTCTGATAGAGTGGAAATCTTGTTCAATGTTTGGTGTTTTTGTTTCAGAGAGATTTGACCACCACTGCCCCTGGGTGGGGAACTGCGTGGGGAGGAGGAATTATCGCTACTTTTATTTATTTATTCTTTCCCTATCCATACTTTGTATCTATATATTCGCCTGTGTGCTTACTCACCTCATTTTACGTAAGTTGCCATTTTTTTTACAAAAATATACATCAATATGAAATTGTAAAATCTTGTACATGTACAAACTGCGCAGAAAAAAAATTATTAGTGAAGTAAAATCAAAGTGCAGATTATATATTTCAATACAAATTAAAAACTATAAATATCTAATCATGATTTTAGGCCTCTGGTTATTTATTATTTGGTTGTTATTGTTCATAGAAATATTAATACCCCTGTAAATTTACATGTAGCATTGATCGATTATAATAACCATATCAAAGCAGATCTTCCAGGGAATGTTTACACTTGCACTATAAACACATTTTGTTGTACAGTGGTTTCAGGGCATCTGTCATTGGAAGCAAAACAGATTATCATAATCTTGTTTTATGATGCACTGAAATGTACAATAGATGCTTTTGGCAAATGTAGATTTCAAAGCATAAACAAGTGAAATGTGCACCGTCCTCTGACAAAATAAAAGTAATAATATGTAGGGGAAGTTTTAAATTATCTTGTGATCTGACCTCAGATGCAGTAAGACACAGATATTTTGTAGATCAGGTCAGGAAAGACAAAAAATGTTAAGTGATCAAATCCTGTATTCTGGTTTATAAAGTGAGCAAGATTGTTATGGCCACATATTAAGTACTTTTAAATAGCAATGACCTTCGTTTCTGTTTACTTTAAAAAGAAAATATTTTCATATATGAGAAAAGAATGCAAATATGACTGTACTTCTCCATTTGGATAAATCTTGATTAAAGTTGATCGTATCAATATCAAGTCAACAAATTAGCATTTGAGAACCATTCTAAAAGAATCAAATAATGTCCTATGAGAATTAATTGTAATATGTATAGTGTTAATAATTGGGATGAATGACATTGCTCATATTGATGTGTTCTTTGTTTCAGGGTCACAGGAGGACAATTTTTTACATGCAATGCGAGACTCCCCTGCTAGATATCCTTTTGATAACAAATTGTCTGTAGTGATTTCAGCCTTAACTTAGGGTACTCCTTTCAGTAAAATGAATCCAGAGCTGTTCTTCTATAGATAAAGAGGATTGGAATAAAATTGGAGACTGTTTTTATGAGGTTTCTGAAGACCTGTTAATCAGATTAGGCTGTAAAAGTGAATTCATTTCTGGCTCCTCTAACTACTATCTTTGGCCCTCCAGACATAAAGCAATAGATTGGATTGCTATAGCTATAGGATATTCTATTAAGCTTCCTTTCTTTCAGGATAAGAGCTACAAGAGCGTTTTGTGATGAATTGAATGTTCATTTCAGGCATTTTCACAAATTGTTTTCTTGTTTTTTGTCAGATATCATTAGACATGCACACTATATTTTGGACCCAGTGGAAAATATGTACATTGCATATATTTCTTGTGTAGGTCATTTCTTCAAGTATGTATCAGATATTATCTCGTTGATGTATTTTAGTGGGGTTTTTTTGGATGCAGGGGGGGGGGGGGGCTAAAACATTTTCAAAGTGCATGATTTGAATAATCAATGTGTATGATCCAGTACTGCTGCAGAGTTTGTTGTAATTTTCTCTGAGGTCATATCTCAAGTACTTTTCTGCAGTATTTATGGAAACTCCAAAGTGATGTTCATCTTTTGTCCATTATAAGATTAGATACACCAGTAGATCAAATGACTGGAACAGCCATTGGTCTACAGGACAGTATCCCAGTCTGTAAGCTATAAAGTGATGCTGAAATACAGATTAGAGGAATCAATATTTCTATAGGAGTAGTGGGGCCATTTATTTAGAATCTGGTCAGCCCTATATTGTATGTAAAGTCAAATCAATATTTGTCTAAGAATCTGTGACTTAGATATAAAATAACACATAGAGAGGCTTGTTGAGGTAATCACTTTTTGACACTTCAAGAAAAAAAAAGGGAGAAGTAGCTGGAATGTGGAACGGGATTACCAGTAGATTGTCAGTATTTCTAGAATGAGACTGGTTTCATAAGAAGCCAAATTCAAGGGGGGGGTTCTTAAAAGTTGTTGCCAGACTATTTTCCACCTTCTATTTTCATTTCTAAAAAATCACCATAAAAAAAAAAAATAATAATTTGTTATCTAGATATGGGAAAAAGTATCAGTTTGAAGTAAATTAGAGTGTTATTGACCATGTTGACAAGGTATTCTATTCTTCTTTTGAAAGTGGGAAAGGAAAATGAGAACCATACAAAAAGTGTGTCTTAAAATGGCTTACTCTTTGCGACAAACAAATCGATTCTAAAATGGCTTCAAAAATCAATCCGTGTGACGTTGAGGAAAAGATAAATTTCTGTACATTTTTGATTTTGTCCTAGCTATACGGCGGTTAGATTTCATTCTCCTTAACCATTATTGTACCATCATTGAGGCCATTATCTGTTTCTTTTCGGTCTGGTCAATCATTGGCCTAGCAGGGTTCCATACCTATCTAGCTACATCAGAACAAACTACTAATGAAGATGTGAGTAGTCTTCCCAGTGTGCTGAATTTTGTCATTTCATTTATTCATGTCTAGCCTTACTTTTTGATGTGCTCACAGAATTACAATTACACCTCGCTTTTGATGTTTCTTACATTTTATATGTTTTTTTTTTATAAACCAATTATTGCTTTAATTTATATAAGATGCTCATTTTTCTCTGACACATATAATTTATTGTTATTTGGAAATAGATTGAGTGTATATGACTTTAGTTATATATCTAGTTTTAAGAGAGGGAAGGGTTGTTTTTAAGGAATTAACTCGCATTATTGAATTTATTTTTTGTTTCGGTAAAAAAAAATCAAGAATTTGAAATACCCCACTTTTACTCTCTGCGATTTATTTGAGAGGCTTTAATCCTATTGTCGATGTTGTATTTTCCTTAACTTTGTTTTACTGTGATAGAGGCCATTATCTGTTTCTTTTCTGTGTGGTCAGTGGTGGGCTTAGCAGGATTTCATACATATCTAGTAGCTTCAGAACAAACCACCAATGAAGATGTAAGTATCACTGCTCCTTTCTCCATCACTTGCTTTTTATTGCGTAATTATATTTTGCACATATATGCATATCATATATCAGGTTTTGTTTCTTATGACCTTTAATCTCAATTCTATACTTAGAGTACAATTCACAGTGTTAGACTTAAGTCTAAAAAATCTGTAATTCTCAGAAAATATCTATAATGCGCAGCATTTTGAATTCATGATATGTGTAAGAAATAACAAAAGTCATCATGAAATTGATACTTTGATTGATTGAAGATTTTCTTGTTTTATGTTGGGATGTGATTATTATCACTATTTCTATTTTGGGATTGAATTAAGTATTTTATTAGTGTGAGGTATGACTAGCTATTTATCCTTTTATTATGATTTTTTTTTCAGATAAAAGGTTCCTACTCTGCGAAGAGAGGGCAGGAAAACTTCAACCCCTTCAGTCAGGGATCTATATTTAGAAACTGCCTGGGAGTTTTATGTGGTCCTACTCCCCCAAGGTAAGGGGTCTGTGTAGACTGAAGCTACTAAAGTAATCTATATTACGAAAGATAACTATTAAACACACAGAGGAAAACAAATCATTAATTAAAATATAAATCACATAAACACTAAGATAATATGTGCCTCCTGTTGGGTTTCTTGTCTAACTATAGTGTTTACTTTTCAGTCTGTTGGACCGTCGAGGTTTTGTCATCCCAGACAGTTCACAGTCACAAGGGGTAAATGCATCTACCGGCAAAGAGAGTAATGCCGTCAATGTTAAACATGAATATTACGGATCTACTAACAATACTAAGGTGTGAGCTTATACTGACCAGCACCACCATCACAATATACTGTATATAGGGGGAGCTTCCTCCTGTGTCATTTTTTCGCCCTTTCACTTGCTGACAATTTTGCCACATTATAAATTTACTCAGTCACAAATCTGTTTCAGAAAGTGTTCTGTGTTCTTTAAATGTAACTCATTTTAAATTCGCTCACTTGTTAGTTGAGCACAAAGAGTGAAAATGTAACCAGGGCAAAAATCTCCCTTTATACAGTAGCTAATGCACACATAGAACACATTGCAGTCACGGATAGTACAAAAATTAATTAATTTGAATATAGAACTAGTTTTAGCATTCACATACATCCTTCTTTTAGCAATAGTTTGTATCACAATAATGATGTGCAGACACAGAAATTTATGGTATTTACAAAGCAATGACTATCTTTTACCAGGGCCCTCACTATATAGGGGCCCTATAGTGACAAGTCTGTCCATCCATCTATTCATCTGATATATTAACATGTATATTTCCCTTCCTTAGTTGACCAAATTTCTTCGGGGGAGGGGGTATAGCTTGATTACAATAGGGAGGATTTTCTTTTGTTGATTTCAAAGCAAAATTTCTGTAGGTTTCTTTATCATGTTTATCTTATATGTCTAATGACATGTTTTCAAAATGGAAAGATGAATAAGTATAACATAATATGTCATAAATGCAGATAAGGTTAAAAATAATGATATTGATCACTAAATTGTAAATTGAACACAAAAAGAAATGGATATCTTTTGTTGCCTTTGAACATTTTAGCACAGATACTAACCGACCTTTATAACTGTTCACAGACTAACAATGTGGGTACAAACACTGGTCACCATGTGACAGGAAGTAACGGTACGGGACCGGTGATGAAACAGATGATTAGTTACCAGACAGCGGACGGGTCCATCAACAGCCGACTCCCCCCCACCAACGGTAGGTCTGTCTGTCTGTCTGTACCATGTAATGTCATTGTAAATCACCCCAAAAATCATATCTTTGTATGTTATATGTAATTGACTTCAGATTGACTTAAGGGTCCTCTATTATTAATGAAAAATGGAGGGGGGGGGGGGGGGGGGTCTTGACAGTAAGAAATCAAATATGGATGTAAATTCTGCGTTCACTTATTTCATTTTTCAAACATCTGCACTGAAGATAAAATTTATATTCTTTAAGATCAAAGGGCAGGTAACTCTTACTGCATAGAGATACTACTCAGTAAAAAAAAACTTCAGATAGCACTGTACAGAGGGCCCTTAAACTTAATATACATAACTTCATGTTTATTGTTAATCATCACAAATAACAGAGTATTATACTTGAAGCCTAGTGAGATGGTATTTTGTAATTTAGTGAACATCATCCATGATGAAAGAATAATACAGAGTATAAAAATCCGAGCTCTTCACTGATTGATAGATTTTCTTGAATAAGTAGCTAAGATGAGTTTTTTATTAATGCTGCCTATAACAGTGGGTAAGAATCCCCTGTGGAATACGACAATGACACAACTGACTTATCAGAATGGTAAGTGGAGTATCGGTCCTCACTAATCTCTTATAAGGGCAGATGTGGGTACTCAGTAAATTTTATATTTTGCTCAACACTTCATTATACAAGATTACTTTTGGATCAAATTTTTGGAAAGACTGTCAGGAAAGTTACATGCAATAATGTTAATAAATAGAGGGAATACTTTTTGATGGGGGGGATGAAGAAGAAAAAACTTTAGACTATTTAAAAGGGTATCTAAATTTCCTTAACTGAATATGAAAACTCTTAATACCCATGTAGAAATTTTTATAAAACAGAATCTGAAATGATGGAAATCAAATTGTGATGAAAGGTGAGGTATAAAAGTGCTAATACTAACAATTTCCTTCCAGCCCTGCATCACCCCTAACATGTCACTGCTTTGGTAGTGGGGTGGTAGGTGAGTAGTCACGGCCCTATGGTGGCTTTACAGTTAGAACCACATCAGTTTGGGTTCAAAAAACAGTAGTAGTGCTAACCTTGATGTTTTTAGTTTTTGGTCACTTGATATGTAGCTTTCTGTCTGCATAATTATGTTTTATTTTGTAAAAGCATTTATGGATGAATGGGAATTCTTCCAGGTGGACCCCTTCCCTCCCATAGTGGTGGTCACAGTCCCTGCCTCTTGGAATTTTTTTTTTTATTTATGGAAATGAACAGGCAAACTGTTAGCATGGTTAGCTCTGTTGTAATAAGCAACTATCAACATTGTAAACTGTTGACCCTTGGGCCATTATTTTAAGCCTCAAATTTGGGCCAAGTTAGACATTCCCACAAGTGTTGATAATGTGTCTTTTCCTGAATGACATCTAGCTGACAATGTGTTGGCATTATCACCTCTACCTATCCTAAGATGGAAATAAATTAATCAAATCCTGAAAGGGCATTTTACATTTTACATTTTCCTGTTCAGACCTTGATATAAATGCAAATTATGTGCACTGACTTCAATGTCAGTAAATTAAGAGTTTGTTACCATGATTGTGACATTTATGGTCCATGGGGTCCAGATTTCAGGATCCAGGGTGGGACTAAGACAATCAGACATTGAAAATGCTTTCTACTTGTCCCTAAGAAGAAACATTTTATTGCACTTTTTTGGAAAACATAAAGATATCATCAAATAATTGTAAGATATATGTCATCTGACATAAATACAGAAATTATACGGAGTTAAGATGAACTGAATTAATCAGGTGTTCAGGAACTTGTTATACTTAGATGACTTTCAAGGCCTAAGGATACATGTAGTTTGTTTTAAAGAAATATATATATGTTTATTGACTATTGTATATTTTATTGCTTTACCACCTAATGTTTTCATGCTTTTTTGAGCTTGGAAGTTAAGTTTTTGCTTCATGTGAAAGTTATGAATTAGAATATGAGTATTTTTTTCACTTATTGTGTGGTTTATTATTGCCTCAAATGCTTGATTAATTTCATGTACATGCATTTTTTCTATTGAGCTAATATTTTTATATTATACATTCACATATGCATATGTACATGTACGAGGGTCGTTAGAAAAGTTCGCGGACACATTAAATTACGGAAAATCTATCGTGCACTGTGAAGTATGACCTATGTCTGAATAAATTCCGTACATTTTGTTTATTGGTATGTAAAAAATCAGGTCCATATAATAAGATCTTGAAAATTTACAACGATTTTTACTATGAGGTTATGGGATTCACGGAGCAATCATTTGTTGTAAGGCGACGTAACAACCAGATTTCAACCCGTTAACCATTGTGGAAGTTCTATAAATCTTTAGATTTTTCTGATCTTTTTTCTACTTAAAAATTGAATATCTATATCAAGACATATTACTTTGCATCTACAATGTCTTTTGTACTGATTCGGATATTATTGAGATCTTAAAAAAAGTCTATGCAGTTAATCGATCAAGTATGGAAACTATGCAAAACCATATAGGCGCAACGCAACGTCCATGCGATACGGGGGTACTGAAGTATCGCTGGAGTTAATCTTTCAAAATGCTACTCCTTCCATTCTTATGAAGCTACAACCATTTGAAACCTTCATCTTTGTATATTTAGGAAATTCCCGGCAGCATCTTAACATTTTAATCTCTTTTTAGACATTTTCCTGTCTGCATACATATTTTTTACGTAGTTCAGTGCTCCATGACGCTCCATGACGTTCCGATTTTTGGCTGTGTTTTTACGCAATGATCATATACAAACGGCTATAAAATAGTCATATACCCTCTAATTTAGTTCAAAATTTCTCCCAGTGACATTTCATGAATACTTTAGCGGCAGGTCAAATATCATAAATCTCTTTGCGCTACAATTGTGCAATTTTTAATTTTAATAAAGAGTGTTTGTGATGTAAACGTGCCAAAATGTAGCATGCTCCGTGAAGCAAGTTTTATCAAAATAAAACCCTAAAACCCTAACCCTAACCCTAACCCCGCGCTCACAATTGAACTTGTCCGCGAACTTTTCTAACACCCCTCGTATGTCAATATGTAGAAATCACCCTTGTATGTGGTTTTAGACGTGCTCTAGGTTTTTTGTTTTTTTTTCTGTGTCTTTATTTCTTTTTTATTTTAAAAATGTCACTGTCATAATTGTGAAATAAGCAAAAATTTAATTTACTCATACTGTAAAATATGAATAGAGGATTTATAAAAAAAAAAAAAGTGCAGTCATAAGCCAAGTATCACCAAGAGAAAAAGTATGAAATTAAATTTCAAAGAAGTGTGTTATAATGTACAGATATATTGGTAGAAACAGAAAATTATTGATTGTACACAGTAATAGGTTTTAAACCAAGCAGTTGTCAAGAAAAGGAGAAGGAAACATGATTCTAAAAATCGTTCCTATATAATATTTACGTGGATGATGTTTTTCTTTTATCTTGAAAGCTAGCTAGTACGTAATGTTTTTGAGGATTGCCATGGCATTTTGTATACAGTGTTAAAGGTTGTTTTCTAAAAGGTTCCGTTTAGCATTAATATACAATTATATATCTTAATTTAATTGACATGTAATATGTGGAAATCTTTTTATAAAGTGTAGAAAGGGTTTTTTGCTTCCTTAAAATCTCTTGGTTAAAAAAATATGCAAACTGTGCTGTTCTTCTGCTAATAATAACACAGTTATTATGTTCCTTTATCATAATACACTGTACATAATAAACCTAATGACGTGCAGTTTATTTTGTTACTTACAAACTATGTTGGAAAAAAAGTATCTGAAGTCAAATGGAACTTCTAATACATATTTTACCTTCTTACAGGGAACAGTGCAGTCATAGGATATAAAGATTCCCAGCAGGCACCTAGTGTAACCTACACAGATGTATCAGAGGGGGGTCGCTGGAGCAGCCGAGATCCTTACAGCAACCCGGGGAGTCAAACTCAACAGCAATCATTTCACACATGATTACACCTTGACAATTTACAAAAGAAATCCACTGAACCTAACTGTGTATATTATTTCTGGGAAAGCTTCCAGTTTGTTTATGTTATGTGATAATTTAGTTGGATTTTATTATATGAATTTTGTTGTGTGAGTAGAGAAGATGTATTTTGCATGCGACCAAAAAAGCGGATTATGATTGTAATCAATGCAAATTATAGTTGTGTGTGCTGTTTTGACTGGGTGTACTATAAGTACATTCATGTATATCATGTTTATTGTAATTTATTGATAATGTTTTGTCACTAATAGATTATGGAACAAATTTTTTAAAGTTATTTAATATTTAAGATCAAGTTCTGGGTTTACCTGAAATGCAGATTGTATCGTTGTTAAAGTGAAAGATTAGGACATAGTCTGCATTTTGCTTTCAAAGAAATTATTTTATATGTTTTAGTTTTTCATCAAAGACATAATCTTTGTTAAACAAAACCAAATCCTTTATGGGGAACAGAAGTTTCAAGAAAAATTAAGCATAGAATTTACCATATTTTAAAAATCAGATTGCAGTACCTGTATTTTATCTTTAGTGTTTGTAAGAATACATATACAGTGTACATGTATTTACACTATTTCACTGTAGCTTATAAAGCTTTTGCATGTAGTTGAACAAATTTTTGATCAGAAGGAATTTCACAAAATTTAAGCTTATATACAGTATTCTAGATGAAAGATATAATTTGAAATCAAAATTTGACGGATAATTTAGTTATGTAAATCTTAAGGGATATTATAGACTCAGTTTGTTGGATATTTGATTCCTAATGAATGACACCACAAAGTTTTTCACATAGATTTTGGCAGGGAAAAACATTCCAGTTACTAACATTCAGTGTTTCAATCTATCTTATTCTTACTTGGTAGTGTCATATTAATGTCATTATACATGTGATGCCATCATTCACCTAATGTCAATCATCCAAGAGTGTTTGTAATGTATTTTCTAATTGGCTGTTTACATCCGTAGAGGGATATGATATGGGATGGATTTGTTTTGTTCCAAATTGATCTTGTCAACAAAAGTGTTAATTCCTAGAAATTTATTTTTAGTCAGAATTGCATCTGAACTCCATGAGTTCAAAAAAACTTTTTTGTGATAATACTGCACATGTTGTTAATTTTAAAACTTAATTGATGTTAAAATATTGACACTATGATTTGGTGTACCGGTATGTTCTCTTTAGTCAACATTACTTTAAATGTATTAATCAGACAAGATGTCATTTGAGGCTCAATTTATTCACATGAAATAGCGTATTGTAGTCAGATAGGTAGGGTCAGTATTCTCTGTGAACAAACACAGCCACTGCTCATTTTACATTATAGAATTTGAAAAGTTAATCTGCAAGTATTTCAACAATAAGACAAAAGCAAAAGTAAATGCACATCAAAGGTGATGGTGATTTTACATTTTTTGTAATTTATCACCTTGGGGCATTTGTTTTTTAACCAATGCATCTTATTAGATCATTTCTAAGCTAGTAATTTACTGTATTTCGAAGCCATTGATTCAGTACTTGATAAATTGTAGATTTTCAAAATGATTGACTTGGGTAGGTTACCCTGCATACAATATTTGTATAACCATGCTTAACCATGACACATGCAGAAACTTGGATCGTAAAATTTCAATAATCAGCCTGAACTTCATTTTAGAACTTGTTCTCTATGTGTTATTCAAATGGCTTGTCTCCAATCACATATTATATAACCCCTATTACATGACTATATGAGTGTGTTGACAGAAAGATATCTCTTTTCTAAATCAAATTGTTTGTATGAGTACAATTTATAATTGAGAAGTAAATGTGATCATCTTTAAGTTTTGTATTCTACGATATGGAATAAACTGATTTTTATTTAGATTCTAACAGTCTCTCCTTTAAATAAAAAAATGGATATTCCATAGTTTTTTGAGACAGTGGGATAAAATATGGAGAAAACCAACAAATTCATGCTCATAACTCAAACAAAACAAACAGAGAGGAGAACAAACATGGGTTGGATCAGGTGCCACGGGGGGAGTGATCATCTCTTCCGACCAGTCACACCCCTATGTGCATTTGCATGTTATGTCATGATCAGTAAAATCAATATGTAAATAATGACCTTACAAATAGAATAAGTAAGCAATTCAAAGAGCTGTGGGCTCCCGCCTTTGGTGTCTTAGTGGATGGGAAGTCATTACAAACGCCCTACAGTGTATTATATGCCATTAAAAAGTAATCACCAAAATTAAACTTTTTGAAAATTAGGTCAAACGTCAATGGATAAAAATTATAGCATGTTACATAAAAGCTTTGAAATGGATAAGGAGAATTATTAATGACAATGACTCCAAATGGAAAATTTTGCTTGAAAATATAATTGATACTAACAAACTAATAAATACAGGATCACAATGTTTTTATGAAACTTTAATAAGTGTTTACACAATCAGTTTTGGAAGGATACTTTCAATGCTTTTCGGGAAATCCAAGATAATTCTGAAATTACAGACTGGAATGAATATGTTAACCAACCTTTATGGTTGAATAAAAATTTTAAAATTGGAAAACAATCTGTCTTTTATAAATTGTGGTATGAAAATGGTATTACTCATGTGTTAGATCTCCTAGATGAACATAACAATTTTCTATCATTAAAGGATCTACAAGATAAATTTGAAATTAAAATAAATTATGTGACATACAATGGTATAAGACAGACAATACTAGCAGACTTAAAGAAATACAATTTTTATGGAAATGGATTAATGCAAAGACCAATGATTCCTTTTAATATCAAAATATTTATCATTACCAAGAAAGGATCAAAACCTATGTATGATATTCTAAATAAGCCAATTATCAAACCTTCTGGTAAAAATAAGTGGGCTAGATATTTTGAAATAACTGATATACAATGTAAAACAATTTATAACCTTCCATTCCTCGTGACAGGGGATTGTAAATTACAATGGTTTCAATACAGAATTAATCATCATATTCTTACTACAAATAGTCTAATGTATAAAATAGGTAAATCCGACACTAAGTATTGTACTTTTTGTGAAGATGAAGAGGAAACAATTTATCATTTAATCTGGGAATGAAATGTTGTTCAGCAATTTTTTAAAAAAAATTCATACGTTTATGTCAAGCCAAAGCATTGAATTGAATTTCAATTCATTTATTTTTGGTGAAAAAGATGAAAATGAAAATTCAATATACTTCAACACTATGTTGATATTAATGAAGCTTTGTATATATAAAGTTCGCTGTCAGAATACCTGTCCATCTATCCAAGGTCTTTTAAATTTATTTAATTCATATTTTAAAGCTTTAAAACACACCATAAAAGATGATAAAAAACTGACAGATTTTAATACTTTCTGGCAGAAATGGGTTGTTATACTTTAATTAATTTACCTTCTTTGTAATTATTATCATCAGTTTTTTTTTTCAATTTCTTTAATACTAATTATTAGTAAATCCCTCAAAGCTGCACTGCACTGGTCTTTCTTTAGCTCCCCCTTTTTCTTTCTTTTTTTATTTCATATGGTAAGCTTAAAGAAAACTGAATATGTTTTATGGCAAAATATTTAAAGCTTACCTCTCTCTCTCTCTCTCTCTCTCTCTCTCTCTTCATGAACTTTTACACTAAAATTTTGAAAGTAGGTCAAATGTCAAGGTCACAAAGTCAAAAATCATAGCATATTTGCAAAGGTCTTGTCAGAGGTAATTACGTGTACATTATGAAAAGCTCACCATAGGATAAACGTTAAAATGTACAGGCAAACATCACATTTTCGGCGGCGGCATACTGAGAATATCGGCACAAATATTTTTTGAAAAAAAATTATGGGGGTCTTGAATGAGAAGAGATAGGGCTTTCATATTAAAGATGTGTATTTCATACCTGTGACAAGGCCTTTCTAAAAACACGATGATTTTTTTTTTACTCTAGACCTTGAAGTTTGACCTACTTTTCAAAAACCTAACATGTAACCTTTGTTATGATTTTTGAATGAGAAGAGATTAGGCTTTCATATTTCTGTAAGGTTCATCTAAACCCTCTGCTCACTCATATAAAATGTTTCTTAAGGTTAGACGACACGTTCCTCAAAAATATATAATTTTTCCTAAGAATTTGTCATTGAAGTATAGGATTGCCAACTTAGCCAACGTACAGTAATTTTTCTGTAGCAAAGACTATTCAGGATATAAACAAAAAATTCAAATGAATAAACACAAATGAAGAACAGGGAGACCATGACATGTCCTTCAATGATCAAAACTGAAATATCTTCCACTGAGAAAATTGCATAAATACCAGTTATTCATTCTAAAGAAAATAAAATCAAAATAATAGCAAACTGTGCCCAGATACTAATCTTAATGGCACTGTACTGTGGTGAAAGATTCATTATCGTGTTGTAACTTGTATTGTTACACTTTTCCCTGGTTTCTGACTTACTGGTGTAATGGCACTGCCATCACCTTTCTTGGCTGCTAGGGCATATGCACTCTTGAACTGGAAGTAAGTTGCTAGACCTACTACTGATGTCAAAAGGAATCCCTCTGAAAGCAGGAATTATGTATTAATACCTCTATAAATATAAACATCAGAGATTCAAAGTAACAACAGAAACTTAGCCAATATCCATTTTAAAAGGACATTTTTTAAAATAAAATCTGTTACAGTAAAACTCAATTGTACATAAAGATATTAAAATACCTATAAATACAGTGTTATATTTTTCTAAATACCGGTAGTCATTTACCAAGGAATAGATTTTGAGCTATCTGCCCGAGGAGAAATAAGCCCTCAACACAATCATTCAATAACAGCATTCAGTTTTCCTCCCTTTCATCTCAAAACTTTTCTGATTTTATCCGGATCTTGAGGTGACACAAGTCTGCTTTGGTAGAATAAAGCATCTAATCATTGTCTATTCAGACACTGACAAGTGTATTGTCCCTCTCAACAGAAACTATTTCCCTTGCATGGCTAGATCATGGAAATAGTTGCCTTGGAAGACCATCCTTATAATCAGAAAATATATAGGTGTATGATTTTTCTTTTGAAATATTTTTCAACAGGTACACAGTGATATTTTTGGTCAATTTTAATATTTATGCATGCTTTTTGAGAATTTTTTCCCATGCATGAACATTGTAATGTTCACATGAATCATTGCTTGATTGTAATTAAAAATGAACCTTCAGGTTATATGTAATACATCTATTCTAAAATAGCCAAAACAGTGAGTGGCACAAAGCAACCCTCGTCACTGTGAGCTCTTAACACAATGCATTTAAGCAAATAGAAATTTCGGACTTTGCACATTGATCCAGTTTTTTTTCTTTTGGGCAGTTAGTGCCAGTTACCAATAATCTTTAGCAAATGCATCAAATTTACTTTCTCGCGGAAACAAGATATTCCAAGAAAAAAATGGACTTGCCTTGATTTTAATGGATTCATAGCCGATAAATGGCAGATTAAACATTCTTAATTAAAATTTGCACTGTTCAGACTTCCTTTTGCTAATGCAACATACATATGATGTCATGTGATGTCAGAGTCTTAAATGTAGCAGATGTCACCTGCAGTTTGGAAAGCATGATCTAAATTAAACCTGCAACTATTTGCACTTATTATAGCCCTAATTGGGCTAATGCTCGCACTGTTAATTAATGCTGTACACTTGAGTATTAAGTGTACATGGTGTAAGTCAGGCTGTTATCATGGTTATAATGCTGACTTTTCTCCACTATGGGGAAGCAATATGTCCAACTGTTACTAAACTTGCGTTAAGGGCAAAGAACGATAGATCTAAGTCAGAATTTTATCTTTATCCTTGGCTATAGGCTTACAATGCATTTTTATACTAATGTAAAATTATTAAGTCTATGAACACCTCTAGCTCTATTTCTACTCTAATAAAGATTTGTTGAATTTGATAGCACAGTTTGAGTTTTGTCTGCTAGCTCAGGTTTATGCCTGGTTTATGCACGAGACAGATGCATGACCTTCTGAGTTCTGTATCTTTTTTAAAGTTCTAAGCAAATGAACATCTAAAGCTATTTTTACAATACTAACTTTTTAATTTGTCTTTCCTTCGATTCCACTTTTCATCTGCACTTTCAATGACTGCAGTTGTCGTCTGAGAAGGTCCTACTTGATCAATACTACTTTCTCTCCCATCAGCATGCACAACATGCTGGATGGGCGGCGCCATATTGTTTACAATGTCAAGGTCAATGAAAATACATAAAAGCCAAAAAATTATTTAGATACACATTTTGTCTTTTATACATCATGATCATAAAAGCACACCAGATTTGACGTCTACGATTTTTGGTGCTTTTCAAGAAATATATTTAGCCTTTACTTTTTTTTTACTTCGCGCATGCGCAAATAAATTTATTATCAACAACAAGAGAATGGTTTCCTGTGGAACGAGATCATGTCGAAATAACCGAGTGTGGCCTTAGGGTTGCCTCAAGTAATGTTATCTTGTCATTTTCTGTTTTTATAGAAACACAGACTTTGCAATGACAAGGTTTCCGATAAAAGTTCACCGTGGGAAATGGATACATCTCCTCTCCCAGTGAAGGAAAACTCTTATGTTGCCGTGGCCACGGACCGAGTTTCCGAATATTCCGACACAGGCTCCACAAAGAAAATGCCGAAAAAAATGACTAGAAAGTGGGAAGTGTTCCCTGGGAAGAATAAATTCTGTTGCAATGGGCGGATCATGATGGCGCGGAATACTGGGATATTCTACTTCACTTGTATATTAATTGTAGTGACAAGTGGTTTATTTTTTGGATTCGAGTGAGTGATTTGGGTGTTGTGTAGTTACATGTAGTAGATTTATGTTAATTTAAGTCTTTCTAACTAAAAGCTTCACTTTTTTATGACAAGGTATTTCTTCAGACATAAGACCAACTGTTAAAAACAATCATTTTCGTCATTTAGTGTCCATGTACACATAAAGTTTCACCAAGTGACAAAAAAAATTAGCAGATACTGTACATACATTTTATGACAGAGAATTAAAACTACATGATTAACCTACCAGGATTGAACTGAATGGTAATATTTCTGCTTACGATGTTAACAGGAAACTGGGCTTCAGTTAATGATGACCGTTTATACATTTAAATTTGGTATAGCATTGTCGATATAGTGGCAAAAATATATTGACTTGTTTGATATATTAATGTCATTCAGTTTAAAAATAATGAGAATCGAATGATTAGGTAGACTGCAATCACATATTACAGTAATTTCATATTGTACATTAAATACTTTACAGCAATGTCATAAAAATATTAATTACACAATGGTTAATAGCTGGGCTGGACAACACAGGTGTCATACATTAGGTTATGTCGTGTGACAATGCATGAAGTTCTCGAGATGGACGATATTTAAAAAGGATTCTTTTTTTTTTAGCTAAAAGTCAATGTATCTAATTTATCTCAGAATTTATTCTTAAAGGAATAGAATAGTTATGATATCCAGGGCCTGAGACTATACAACAATTAACCAATGTTTATCAGTCTTCAGAAAACATTTTTTTATGAAGACCGATAATATACATGTAATTAGACAACTATGAATATACACAACTGACAAGATTGCACTGATCTGCTTTTAGGCTCTGTACTGATAGACCAAACATGTATCATCTTTTAGCATATAAGCAGACTAGGTGAATCTCTCTGATTTGGAGTCTGGCTAGATGTATCGCTTACAGTCATGGAAATAAATGAATAAACCCATTTCATTACTTTTGCACACTAGCATGATAGCCAGCCAGTCAATTTCAGATAGTTATCTGATGTATCTTTAAAATGAGTAGCTGACTATAAGCTGAGAACGAAAGATTTTATACTCAAAAGTTTCTATGTTAAGTTATATTATTTTGGGGAAGGCTAGAGGGGGCGGGGATTAATGTCTGCTAATAGAAATAATTCTGACATACATTATATCTATGCTTAACATCTTAATGTAGTTTACAGATAATAAAGTTGAACTCCTATTTCTAGGTTTCTAGCTTCAAACATTACATGTATAATGAATATTTACATGCAGCACTTTTAGAACAAAATATATATATATATATAAGTTCTGCTGTATCTTTTATGATACTGATATTTACAAGGATGGGTAATATAAGTCCTTGCTAAACTAGCCCTCTGATTATAATTGCTGGAATAATTAAAGCTTAGACAGAAAAATAAATTTAAGACTCTGTTACCTGTTTATCATTAGTAATGCTGATACATGTATGTTCATAAATTCTGTATGACATGTGATTAAGTTTGCTTTCTTTTCCTTTCAGCTGTCCGTACTTGGCAAAAAATGTCACCCCAGCCATTCCGGCCTTTGGAATCGCCCTATTTATTTTTGTAATGTCTACCCTGTTCAGGACGAGTTTTAGTGATCCGGGCGTGATCCCCCGGGCCTCACCGGATGAGGCGGCCGATATAGAGAGACAGATAGGTAGGTCTAGTCCTCAATACAGCAAAACATGGTTTTATCCAAAACACTTAACACTTACAGTGAACATGGTTATACCCAAAACACTCAAAACTGTCCAACATGTTTATACCCAAATTGGCAAAACACTCCATATAAAAGTAAAACATGGTTATACCCAAAACACTTAACACTAACAGTGAACATGGTAATATCCAAAACACTTAACACTAACAGTAAAACATGGTTATCTCCAAAACACTGAACACTTACAGTGAACATGGTTATATCCAAAACACTCAAAACTGTAAAACATGGTTATACCCAAAACACTCCATATAAAAGTAAAACATGGTTAAACCCAAAACACTTAACACTTACAGTAAACATGGTTATACCAAAAACACTAAAAAAAAGTTATGGTAATACCCAAAAGTTCGATAGGAGTATTCGAATATATTCGAATATTCGATAAATTAAATACATCTTGAATTATGAAATATATATCTTCGCTCTCCTGTCAAGCAGTTTAGGTTTTATGCCATTATTTCGGAACAAAAATCATGCAGAATTTGGTAAATGTTCAATTATATATCTTTTTTAATTATCGAATATATGAAGAGTATACATCGAAAATGTAATTTTTTTTCTTGAAAATTTCAAAAAAATCTTTAGCATGTTCAAGATTTATTGATCGTCTTTCTCAAGTCTACACTGAAAATTTCTACAAATTCATACAAAGCAGAACAATTATTTAATGGAGAAAAATTTTGAATGATTTTGAATAATGATTTTTAATGATACTTATTTAAATAAGGGATCCATGTGTTTGCTGTTAAACTGTGTGCTTACAACAATACAATCTAAGCTGACTGTAACTACTGGACACTATTATACCACTAACTAATGATAAAATGAATAAATTACTTTAATAGAAACACTCTTCACACTTTTAAGGTAATCCAAGAGGATTGTCTTTTAATTTTGTACAAACATGATTCAATTTCTAATAAAACTTGCCAGATTTTTCTCTCTTTTAAATGCTTGTACAGTTAAAAAACGAATATTCGAATCATAAATTTATATTCGAATATCAACTCATCGAATGAATATTCGAATATTCGAATATTCGTTGACATCCCTAAATAATCAAACCTAATATAATATA
The DNA here is from genome assembly GCA_003671525.1 of Saccostrea glomerata. Lineage (NCBI taxonomy): Eukaryota > Metazoa > Mollusca > Bivalvia > Ostreida > Ostreidae > Saccostrea > Saccostrea glomerata. Next base: position 721,758 of record PRKT01000236.1, read on the forward strand.
CATGAAGTCCAAAAGTTCGTTAATAAATGACGGAAATCCGTAAATGATGTAATTCTTTCAAAAATTAGAAAGTCCGAAAATAATTTATATTTCAGGAATTCAGTTTGAAAAATATTGTTTATTCAATTTACAAAATATCTTAATCAAAGAACTGTTTTATTTAATTTTATAAGCTTACAAAAGCCATTTTACTCAGAAATTACGTCTTTAGTATTGAACCTTTCATACTGATAATCACACATTTCTTCAATTCCTTTTTTACACGGAAATCTCTCTCTCTCTCTCTCTCTCTCTCTCTCTCTCTCTCTCTCTCTCTCTCGTGTTTTTGTCTGGCGCTCCCTACCTTAATTGGAAAATTATATATATATAGTATATAATTTAAGAAAAATCCAGTGTTTGGTACAGTAGAATATATCCAATGAAAAAACTTCAAGAATCACAATACTCGAACATAAATTTTACTGTTAGCGCTTTCTGCCTTTAATGGCTCTTCAGACATATATAATTTTCCAATTAAGGTAGGGAGCGCCAGACAAAAACACGATATATATATATGGGTGGCGCAGTAAGTCACATGCTATTAGGCAGCATGTTTCTTCCTTTATGGCCTTTTTGTGCACCACCTTTTTGCTTTTGAAGTGTTTTTTACCACTATATTATTGGCTGGGATGTTTTTGTGTCATGTGATTGGTGAGCACCAGTAATAATTACCCATACTGGTACTAGTATCTACTACACATACAAAGTCAAGTGAACGAAGACATGGTATTCCAGAATCTGAACCTACAAGTACTATTTCTTCCAGAAAAGTAAAATGTCAACCCCTACGAAATTCAAGTTCATTAGCTTACATATGCAGCATCAGTTCTGTGTATTATAAAACAGTGACGAGTATTAAAGTATTATAACCCCAATTCAATTTCTATGAAAAGCAAATGAAATTCTGATTTAATATACTGGTAATGCAAGTGATCATTTTTTTATGTTCTTTTATTTAAAAAAAACATTAAATAGTTGTCTTCCTAGATTTAAATCATCACTTGCTTCACCCGGGGTTTTCTCGGAATTTCCTTTGTGCGAGATGTAGAATTCGCACAAACAAACAAGGGTTCGGTTCGGGTCCGCTTTCTAGTGTGTCTGGATACAGTAATTGATAGGTATTCAGATATTTACGCCTATCTTTGACAAGTGTCAATCTGCAAACTTTTCAAGTTATTTTCCGAAAATTCTCATAATGCCAGAAAATGAACAAATACGGTTGCCTTTCATTTCGGGGTCTTGATTACATTTCGTAGAAATAACTTTTCCTGAAATGTTTTATTTGAAGACCAATGGTTCTCCACTGAACCAAGAATTTTACATTTCACTTCTGTTTTCCTGTGGCATATTGCTACTCCGATTTCTTGTCAAAAATGTCGAACACCGCAGGTTTGCCTTCTGAGGTTGTTTTATCCTTTGCTGTGTAATACGTTGGATCAGGACTAACATTAATGCTAGGTCTTCTTGGATGCTCTGAAAATGATAGATAATACTTAAATTAACGTGACATCAAACATTGTGACAAGACTCAAATCATTGTAATAAGACATATTTGAAAATCTGCATTACGAAAATATTGCATTGAAATGAAGATTTGATTGTCATTAACCTCTAAACCTAAATATATATTCAAAATATCTCAACCCTTTTTTAAAGAGTGAAACGCGTGGCTTTTTGCAAAGAATTTTAAAAAGAGAGAGAGATGGCCGTTAAAGGTATCAGAGCTACGGTTCGTGTGATCGTGTGATTCAATCTTTAATGACAATTAAGATTAAATACATGTATGTTTCTTGAGTCTTTCGATCATCAAATAAAAACCATTGCCTTTGCATGATAAGTTATCCCGTACAATAAAGAATTTAGACAGTTTCATCTATATGTAAAATGAGGAATAGTGTACCTACCCCCATTACTAGTTTCGTTTGTGTTCGTTTCCGATTTTTCAGATGTTTGCACAAAAGGTTCACTTTCTTTCTTAGAGCCTAAAATGAAAATAGAAATTTCACTGTCTTGAAGAAAATTTGTCGAAAAATTAAGTTTCACATTATTGTAATGTTAACTTATAAATTTATTATAATCACCTTCTCTCAAAGAACTTTGCCGTCTTCTACGTTTCCACCATATGATACTGAATATCACAATTCCTATGACTATAACAAAGCTCAGGCAAATCAAAATCACTTTCCATACCTCAAATGACCGTTGAGAAGAGCTAAATGGCAAAATGTGGAAAGGTTTAGGTTTCAGAGAGTTTTGAAAGAAAAATTAATATATTGGTGAATACAATTCTACCAGCAACAAAATATTACATGTACATGCCTGAAGAAAGTATAACAGTGTAATACCAATCTAGAGAGTCAGTTCTCTCAATTATAATGCATGTACAGTGTATCAAGAAATTTTTACAAAGTTTGCTTAATTTATTATTATTTGTTACATTAAAAAAACATTTTATATTTCAAAATTTTTGGATTATTTCGATTGAAAAAAAAGACAAGTATATAACTCTTAAGTGAAAAACTTTTCATCTACTGTTATGAAAATGAATTTATATTTCATATTTTAAAATACAATGTATGTAAGCTAAGCCCATGTGTAACCAAAGTGTACCACGAAGGATTATGACCGAGTACTAGCATATAAATCTGAATATCTATTATTCGATACTTCCTAATTTCTATATTTTCTAACTCCAAACAGGGAGACAGAGGATGAGACCTTTTCCTACTTAAGCTATGCCGCTGAATTTAATATCTATTAGTATTTCTTGAAAAGTTAAACATGTGATAAGTTATTAGTAGCCCATGAAAGATATCGGTCGAAATTTTGTAATAGCGCTTCTAACGCTATACATGTTTGATGATCTAAAGTTAATGGCTTTTACTAAATATGCTGAAAAAAGGACCCCAGTTAGAACATTCTTGCCCCATCCTATCCCCGGAAGACAGATTTTAACAAACTTGAATCGGTGTTGCCTAATTTATAAATATATATAATGGCTTTGCTGCTATATATGGCTTTGCTGCTCCGAAAAAGATTTTTAAAAATATTATTCCTATATATTTGTGTTATTTTGTGTTAAACTTTGATCGCTCATTGAAATTCCTTTCGCCCAGAGAGTTTGGTGTTGAAGTTGGCAAAGTGGTTCTTTAGAAAAAAAAATGAAAATCTGAAAAAGTTGACAACGACATACGCCAGACAACTGATGAAAAGAACCGTTTCTTCTGCAGATCCTTTTTTTTTTTTTTTTTTTTTGCTGTTCTAAATCAACGCATAAAACAAAAGAACTTAAAAAGAAATCAAGAGATTTTACGATATAATCAACTTTAAAAAAATCTATTGTCTGGACAGAACGCAGTGAAGACAGTTGTTTCTTATTGTTAAAGAGATTATTCAAAACCTTTCTTATTATTCCTCATCAATAGACCATTGACTATTGCATAAACAGAGAGAGAGAGAGAATTACTTTTCCTTGTTTTGGTTTATATGCCTTTTACCGCTGGTATGTTGCTGCTTTGTCAAATTATAACAGCCAGGATCTAACAAGAGAGAGAGAGAAAAAAAGTAAATCCAGTTGTTACTATGTTTATTCTGAATCCAAGATTTGATGTGATTAAGCCATAAAAAATTTAAGTTACTGATTACTAGTAATTGATGCAATAAATCCAACATATCTTACATTTATATGCAGTCGTCGAAGAATATGAGTAAGGACAATTCTCTCCTGCTTTCTGACATGTTGCAAGAGAATTTTCTTGAATAACCTCCCCTCCTGGATTAAACTCGGCACATTTTCTCTCTACAAATATGAATGTTTTTGTTAAATTATAAATAACAAATTGTTTCACATGGTAACATGAAAAGTTGAAAATTAATTTGATCATTATAAAATCTAACTTTAAAACATTTACTAAGACAATTTGTAACGTTTGAAATTTGATTTTTACAATGATGTGATACTATAACACACAATACTGTACCTATTATATTCGCTCTTTGTGCACAGACTTCCAGGGTTGCATTAACAAATGGATTGATTAAACAGTGATACTTGTATCCACATTTGTCTGAATACTGAGAACAGTTTTTCCTCAGAGAAGAAATCTGCCACTCTATATCTGTGACAGGGCAAGTAGAAACATATCTGATGGTAGAACTTGGCTTGACACACACTTCACTATAAGTGGAATCCTTGTAAAAACGATATTGAACGTCAATAAATATGTATTGGGCTTAAATTATTTAATGCTTGTTTGAACATTAAAAAATAAAATCATTTTTTCCACCATTTGTCTCTTTTAAAGTCAATAAAAAAAACACAAGTTACTATTTTAAGTGAGTATTTCTTTACTTTATTATGAGAACAATTCATTGTATAGGATACACTTACCTGAATTACAGTGAGTAGAATGTAGACTTTTTGTATTATTTGTAGACATAAGTACTTCATCATATTTCTCCTTTCTTCCATTGTCTATAGAATGGTTCAAACTTCCTGAAATCAAATGTCTTATTGTGGTCAACATAAGAGAAATAAATTCTAATGCTTCAATGTGTAAATTGTTTCTCATTAAAGAACAACAAAAGTTCCATCTTACTTCAAATCTTTTTTCTTTAAACTTGAGACATATCATTAAATACTAATCATTTTCAGCCATATTAAAAAAAAATATTGAGAACTTTTTACTTGTATGTACTTGTGGTTCAAAGTGAGAAATAATGTACATTTAAAATGACCGTAACAGTCTCAGTCAACAATTTCGAAAATAAACTTTTTTGCCATAACTGTTAAACCGCATCGTCGGAAACCCACGGTCGGTTTCGCTTCTCTTACCTCGAGGTAAGAGAAGCGAGACCGACCGTGGGTTTCCGACGATGGTTTAATCGTGACCACTTTCACTGCTTATGTTTTCATACCTACTTTCCGCGGTTTACAATGGACTCGGGTAGTGCTTGCATTTAATGATCAGTAGTAGTGAGTATGAAGTAAGGCTGGGATAAAAACTGACTGAATTTTGCAGTTCATAGTGATCAGTGAAAGTGTTCAAAGTCCTGTAAAGAGGTAAACCTGAAGATAACGTTTTAAGACTGCTGTTAAAAAGACGTGCAACTACAATTCAACCCTTTTGTTTCCTAGATTCTTTCGCTTTCACTTTTTAAACTTGTAAAACCTAATTAAAACTTTTTAATGCTCAAGTTTGGACTTTGATCTTTGGCTTACTAAACGAGGAACTCTATATAGATTTCGGTCATTAATACACTCGTATAAAGGTTCAGAAGTTTGATACAATTTATTAGGCTTTACATCTTTTTGAAATGTCTATCGAAAAACATGTACAATATAAATTTCAAAATCCTTTACATGTTGGCCTATATTTTGTAAACCATTGAATAAATAATGTATTTGTACATGTAAACACAGATTCAAGTATCCATCATTAATGGTACGCATTGCGTGTAAGGGAAAAATTGCTCATGAATCTTGCATGTATGCTTATTTAGTTAAAAAAAAATTAAGTTGCAGTATTTGTTTGGTTGTTTTCCCTCTCCTTCCCACCTCAAAATACCAATACTTGACACCCACTTCCGTATTTTCAGAGTTTATAATGCCATTTTAATTCCTAAACTGATTAAAAAACTTCCTACCTTCCCTAAATTTGGAATATTTTCAACTATTTCACAGATCTCGAGAAAATAATTTTCCGGAACTTGATTATGTGTATAAGCCTTATAATATTTCTATTCCTTTAATTAATCGACGATCATACAAAAACGAAAGTAGAAATTTTAAGTTAAAAAAATCGCTAGGATAAAATTCATATTCAAATTTGATTGAGGTTTAATTTGATAAATCAATATTTTTTACATGAAATGGTCCAATGAACTGAAAGAACAGATATAATAAAAATGTCTATTACTATTCCAATCGACTTTTAAGAATGTGAGATGAAGAGTATATTACCTATTTTAAATCAGTTGTTCCTAAAATGTTTATAAATAGAATATATCGAATGACTTGCTATCTAGTGTATATTTAAATAACAAAAACACTGGATGCGTTACATTCAATATATACTCATATATGCTCATATTTTTTTGTTTTTCTTTTTTTCTCTCACAGTTATTCAATAAAATGTTTGGGGGGGGGGTAGTTAAAGATGACAGTGAAAATTTTAAGACACTAATAGCCTATAGGAAAAAAATTACCCCTAAAATGAAATTGAAGAAATTTACACGTGTTGTCTGGTATACACGGTACAAAGTGTTGTCTTAGTCGTATCAGCTGTGGTCTCGGTGGATTGAATTTGCAAGAGCCCCCTGTGTACTTCAGTACATTTCATCAATTATGACAGTATGGATCTCTCAGCTTTCATGGAACTGCATACTTCTTTTTCTCATGCCCAATTTTATCCCTTTATTATACCCCCCGCTTGAAAAGCGGGAGGGTATATAGTAATCGTTAATTCCGTCCGTATGTACGTCTGTCCGTCCGTCTGTTACGCTTTGGGGTACCCATCTCTTATCCGCAACTCCTCTCATACCACTGAATGAAATTTGATGAAACTTTCACAGAATCTTTATTACATATTGCCATTGTGCACCTCCTATTTTACTTTTTGATCCGACACATATTTTGGGTTTCCCGACCACAGCAAAACATGGACTTTGCCATTATAACTATATGGAGGCGGGGAGCATCATTTAGTGAGCCCATCGCTCACAGTACCTCTAGATTTAAACATCCTTCATCAATTGAAAATACTTTGGAGAAAGTTTGGCTGAAAGTTGACCCAACAGTTCTATGAAATATGTACACGTACATGTATAGTGTTGGTTCATTTCATTCCTTTTTCGTTGAAAAGCACCTTTTGAAACCTTAATTCAATCATTTTTTTTACTACAAAAGGTTGGGACCAGTACTTGAATGATCTAATGTCATGTATCCTGTACACTTTAAATTCGATACACTGACAGGAAAAAACACACAACTAGGAGTATAAGGTAGGGATTTTAATTATTTATTAATGAAGCAAACATAACAATTCTAGACTACAAAACAAAGTTGCATAACTTAAAACTTGGGAAGCACCTTAGGACAGTTCGTTTCTACTCAGTAGTTAGTATCACATAATCTACTGTACAACACGAGGGGAGGGGTCATCGCTCGTCCTGAATTACAGTTTTAATAATATCATCTACAGTATAAACATGAATATATTTAGTTAAGAATAATTTCTCCTATCTTCTGAGCACACATGTAAGTCTGTGCATGTTTTGTTGTTAAGAGATTCTGAACACTAAAACTGAACACATTTACCTTTTAATAATCCACTATTTCCAACTAAAATATACTACTTTTATGTATGTACTGTCCAAAACTTCTGTCAAAAAATTGTCATGTATCAAAGATTTAAAGGTTACAAAATAAAACAAACAAAAAACAAATATTACAAAATTTGAAAATCACGAATTTAAATCTAATTACGTGTCATATTTAATAAACATTGAACCAAAAATTATACAATTCTTATTGGTTTCATTTCTCTCTTAAATGCTCTACAAATTAAATGCAATTTCTACCCCAGAAAAAAAAAATTATATGGGCGTTTGATTTTCAAATAACTTTAAGTCATTTGCATTTCTTAGTATTCTATTTTTCTAATACTAGTATTCTCGACATAATTTAAGACCCTTGACTGAAAATCATGTATATTTCCTTTATGTGATCTTTGTTAGCTCAAGTCTGATGTATTATGTTACTATATATAATTTGCACTAATGAAAAGGAAATAAATCTATACAGTATACTCCTAAATGACAATTCTTGAAAGTAAAATACGGATTGAATCTATGATTGCTATAATTTCCGTGTTCACTAACAAAATTATATTTTTGGTGCTTTAAAATTATAGGGTCAAATAAATTATATCACATTCAAAGTACTGTTTGGCTGCTTGGGTGATAAACTTCAGAATTAGTTATAATGATTCCACTGTTGGTTCTCGAGCTTCTGCTGTGGTCGTCCCCCTCCTGTCAGTCTCAGTGTACAGGGTAAGTGTAGGGGAGGGTCAGTATAGTTTTGGAGATATTGGAACTAGCCAAAATATACTGTAGGCACTTTATAATTAAAGAGGAAAACGTTATTCGACACAAAAGAAATAGAGCTGAAATTTTTATCATACCGATATGTAAATCATGCAAATTGAAATTAATGTTTCTAGATTGTATGGCAGTGTTTGCTGCTCTGGTTACATGCTTGATAAAGCTTTAAATCGATGCATAAGTGAGTACATTTTTTTTCATTCTATATACATTAGTTGTAGACTCTCAAATTGGTCCAAGTATATAATTTCTGTATTCTTTTTTAAAAAATTATTCTTTAATCACACATTTACAACTTATTCCATATAAAAAAATAAAACGTTGAAAAAAAATATTTAAAAATTCATACCCGCGATATTACAAAAAAAAATTTAAAAAGTGGAATCGATGTTTTATTATAATATTCTACCTGTGGTATTATAAATAATAATGTGGATGTTTCACTGATTCCAGTCACATTATCATGTTTCGATGATTAATATTTATTAAAATATTAATTTGACTACAAACATGCAACTGCAATGCATTCTGTTTTGATGAATGTTTCGGGGTATGAGCCATATCTTACACTAAATTTCATTGGTTAAAAATTGGAATTAGGAAAGAAAAATAAACTTGTATTTAATTATTTATATCTATATTTCAGAATGTCCCGACGGCTTTGTGGGTGACAAATGTACAAGGCAATGCCTGTTTCCAACATACGGATTTCGATGTCAAGGCAATTGTGATTGCGCCGAACATTTATGTGACTTCAGTAAGGGATGTATAAGGCGGACAACTACAGGTAAAGAAACACCTTCATATTCAAAATTACGTATATTTACATTACCGTAATTTTAGATTCTCTGAAACTAAAAAAAGCCTAATATATATAGGATCTCCCATGGTTTGTGGTTTGATATGATTTTTATCCAAGGAGTTGTGTGTTTTCTATCCTCGAGCCTTGGCGAGGGGATAGAAAACACACAACGAGTTGGATAAAAATCATATCAAACCACAAACCATGGGAGATTCTTTTTATCACGGATTTGCTCTTTGGAAACTGGAATCTTGCTGACTCCCTCAATGATATACTAGTATTTTAACTGTATAATGATACGAATGTATTGTGATCAGATCTAATTCAGAGGACAAAAAGAACAAACCTTAAAAAACCTGATACCCTTTTTTGAAGATGCCAAATGAATGATTTCAATTTTTTCATAACCAAAGATGCCAATGATGTCTACAATATATGCTGCACGTCGATGCGATAGACAACACAATAAATGTAACGTTAACAAGCTAATTCAGAGAATTCGTGTCCCCCGCTTTGGGAAAAAGTCGGATCCCCCTGACTAAATTTGTAGAATTATTAAATGTTTACATGTATACTAAAGCAAATAAAATACATGTATGTCAGTATGCATATAAAGATTTGATTGCTTATTCTTTATTATGTGTATAGAAGATTCTTTTTATATGGAATACTTATCACACTGTAATGATAATTTTATGAGTTTGTACAAGCCAGACCTCATAAATTTTCATTCCACATGCTGAATACTATCATTTAGTAAAAAAAAAAAGTATTTCGAAATAAAGAAAGTATAGTGATCATCCGGGATTCGAACCCGGGACCTCTCCCATTTGAAGCGAGAGACCACTAGACCACGGAACTGCTTTTCTCTGGCGAAATTAAATACAATTATGAAGTCACATATATGTATTTATATATTTACGTTCAATATTGTCGAAATTTAACAAAATGCATGGTGTCTAATTTAACCTTTATTAAACAGTTCTAATGTAATAAGAATATAAAGTCCGCCGAGAACCTGTTTTATACGTAATAACTCTCCTCATGCCCCTGATCTAAAAATAGCGACATGTAATACAATAAATACTCATAAAACAAACGGGGCGTGACACGTTGAGAGGGATGAGAGCATTGCAAAAGCTAAAAATCTTCTTGAAATATCGCCCGGAAAGGATAGTGTTACACACAGACAGAGTGTATAAATTAACGACCTTGAACTTTGACTTTTTCACCTCAAAATCAATACGGGTCTTCCTTAGGCCACAGGGAGTTGTTATGTTAAATTTCATTGCAAAAGCTCAAAGGTTTCTCGAGATATCGCGCGGAAACGAAAGTGTCATAACAGACAGAATTTGCGAATTTATTACCTTGACCTTTGACCTTTTGACCTCAAAATCAATAGGGATCTTTATTAGTCCACAGGGAGTTGCTATGCAAAATTTCATTGTCAAAGCTCAAAGGGTTCTCGAGATATCGTGTGGAAACGAAAGTGTTACAGACAGAAAGACGGACGGACGGACGGACGGACGGACGGACAGACCCAAATTAATATCCCCAACTTTTCAAACGGGGGACAAAAAACATGTTGTATCACTTGCAGGTGCTGCATAGTTGATCATAACAATGTTTACGTTTTGCCAACTTCTCAATTTCTATCAGGTTGGGGGGAAACGTAAATTCCGCTATAATATTGGTATCTCACTATTATAGTGAAATTACGCTATATTTCCTGTCGTAGATACCCCCAATTTCATCCGATACCATGCAAGGTGTTTGAACCGCAAGTCATGTTGGGTATTAAAATGAACAAAAACTGTCATGCTTGCATGTTTTGACTTTTAATAAATTTTCTACTGTTGCGTTTAAAAATGCGAGCACTCTTTTTATAACGGAAGTTGCATTTTGAACATAGCAACCGATGATTGCGGGGGTATTTAAGCTTGTTTGGGTCATACTTATTCCTCATTAATGTGCACAAATTGATGCTTGTTACAATTGTCAACTCGGACTGGAAAGGCTTTTTGGAATTAAACAAGAAAAAGATTATTTTTGTGTGCATGGTTACGGGTATGGATGCTCGTTATGGTAAACACAAAGACCCATTATGGCAAACATAAAAAAGAGCGTATTGGAAAACTCGATTTTATCCTTTAAACAAAATCAATTAAAATAAAAAAATCCAAAAACTACTGATATAAACGATCGTAGAAAACATCTCTAATTTTTAATTGTTCGTCAAACACTTGATTATACAGAGACCAATTTAGCGGATTCAGTAGTTTTATAAAGTCTTCTTATGACCAACTCTGACGTCACGTAGCACCTTTTAAGATTGATACACATTCTAGGTTTGGCTTCACTTGTGAGCACCATTCGAAGTCACCTGACCGCAGCACCAGTTACTGATAGGAAGTTTATAGCGATACTTTCTCCAACACAGCTATCATTTTTTGTCGTATTTCAGTCTCCTATTCACATTCACTATAGGCTCGGTTCGAACTTGCGCTGAATATCTCCTCTGAAGATTGTCAATCCGGGCCTCTCGCAGTCTATCTTCATAAGACGACTTCTTGGCGCTCTTTGCTTTGGATGACAAAACTGAGATGTTTGATTTGTATTTTGACACAGAATTGGACTGCGGTGACGGAATTTCGTCCTCTTCATCTTCCAGCGAGTATACACTAGAACCGTCATCCGAACTATTGCCATCCGAACGATAACTGTCTTTGTTCATATTTTCCTTCAATTTCTGGAGCCGCGCCTTCTCTGAAGCAAGAAAAGTAGGACCGGATAACAACATAGTTGGTTTCTTCTTTCCTTTTCCAGTTTCTTTCACATTTCTTATTTTAGCAATGTCTTTCAGAAGGTCTTTTTGTTCTTTAGACATCTTATCCACGGACAGTTGTCTTTTGAATTCAATGTCGGACATCGACTGTTGCATCCTTTTCTCGACCCAGTTATTGATATGTTCTGCGAAATCATCAGCAAGAGATTTCCCTTGTGGTGGGCAGATGAGCGTCAAATCGGACATTATTTGGGAGCAAATGCTTGGATTTACTTTAGTATGAGTCGTTGGTCTGCTAGATTCAGAGTGATGACCAAGTTTTTGTTTCGGTCGTTTTTATAATAAGCACGCACCCTAGCTCTCCCGCTGAGAAGCTTAGGAGACATACACTATACCACTCAAGTACTTCAAGGGTTGTTCAAGAGTGCACAGGTAACCTCGAAACATATATCATATTGCACCCCTTGGTGTGAATGAGCAATCACAGGTATTCTTCAAACGCGACGGAGCAGCAAAAAGGAAAGTAAATACCCACGGAGAGAAAGTTCGATTTTCTGATAACAGCCGTAGGAGAGCTATTGTCTTTTGTATGTTCATATGATTACTACTGCACTGTGTTTTCATTTTGTACCTTGTCCGAGACATGATCTAGGCTAGTAATTTCAATGTTGATTAATAAAATCTACTAACAAAAATACATGAACTAATTTCATGAATTCAAGAATAAATACCTTTTATTTCCCCTAAACTAAAACACAACAGGTTTATCTGCTGACCTTTCAAGATAATTAATAATCATTGTAAATATTTGTTGTGCCTTGTAAAGTTTTACAACCGTAAATAAATAATCGATGTTGACAATATAAAAATGTGCCCCAATCCCCCCAAAACGAAGATCAACATACTTTCAATTAACATATTTTTACATCTTCTTGTGAAATATTTACAAATTAATTCCATTCGAAAATCGTAAATTGCAACAGCCTATAGTTCAAAGCATTATTTTCTGTTATAAATCGTCAAAAGAGGATTAAATTTAGTTATTCCCTTCTATGACAATGAAGAGACAAATTTAATACAAGTGTATTCATAAAGTCTCTTCACTGTTGCTCGGAATCCAATGATTTATATCGTTTGGCGATGTACTTGAAAAGACCAACTACGTAGATGACGAATGTCTATGTTTGAGAAAGACGTTATGTAAATTAAAATTCATCTCAAATACAACGGATTCTTTTTATGATTTAAAAACATATTGAAACAGTTTAGGAATACGTGGCATTGTGTTAGCGACTAAATATATACATTCACAAGGAAACAATAATGAAGTAAATTGTGACTTGATAAATCACTTGACATATTAATTAAGTACATAATTTAAAATTGAAATTATGTAATTGTTGAATGTGAGGTTGAAAAAATTCAATCGTGATGGTAGACAAGCGATACAAATTACAATGTATTCTTTTAAAAATGATAGCCCATTCACACTTTGTGATCAGCAACAACAGATAAATAGTCTTGACCTGTTTTTAACATGTTTAAGTCCGAGTGACTGTTCTCTGTTGTCTCTTTTTCATTGTGTGCTTTATTAATCTCCGTCTGGTAGTTTGGTGCTATGTAACCTCCTTCTGTTGGATTCTCTTGTATTGTTGATTGATATTCCAAACGGAATGGTTTGTTGTCTTCCTCGGTCAATTTGGATTCAAAGCCATGAAGTTCTATCAAATATGAGCTGGAATTCAAATGTGTTATTTTTGCTTTTGTCAAGCCCTCAAATAAAATGCCTTGCGAAAGGGGGGGTCTAGTGCCAATTGCAGAGTTTGATAATTCTATTTCAAAGTAATGGTCCTCAGAATCGTGCTGAATCGACTTATTATTCTTGTCTTTTGTGATGTTGGATTTGTTTCTGTTGTGGTAATGACATGTGAAATGTAGACAGACAATTATTAGAATAAGGCAACATATGCTAAACATTCCTGCTAACATGATATTCTGGAAATTCCAAAAGTTAGTTAGCGCAGTTGTATCAGTAATTGTTGCAGAAGTACGGAAAATATGTTCAGCAAAATCATGTGTAGAATGTGTAGGTTCACCTGTACTTGGGATTAAGAGAGAATTGGTCTCCTGTTGTTTGAACTCGGTAACAGATGTTGTTTCTTTATCTTTTGTTGTACTTTTAATTTGTTGCACTGAAATAGTGATAATAGTGAGATACCAATATTATAGCGGAATTTACGTTTCCCCCCAACCTGTTTATTCCTCACTTTTGCCACTGTAATATTAGTAGTCGTCACTTCTAACGATTTCAGTTCATATCTTATACATTCCCATATTGGACAGAACGTAATTTCTTTTAATAAATTAAAGATTATTTGATGGGAAAAGCATTCGACCTAAGAATGACTGAATATGCTGGCAATGAAATTGTAATGATAGTTGAATTTGCAAATGATGACTGTAAACGAGGCTGTTAATATTCCTGTTTCATTAACTTGTTTGTCAATATCTTGCCTCGTTTGCAAACTGTTTACACATAAAATATGCTCTTGCAAATAGAATTAACTGAAATGCATTAACCTATGAATACGGTACTGTAAGGTTACAAACTGACAAAATGTAACAATTTTTTATTTTACTTAATCATAATTTATATAGATGATATCATCAACAAATTATTTTCTAAATTTAAAACAAAATAACGATAACGTTTTATTTCTACACATATTCCAACACAACCACAAATAGATCGGCTGCCCCTATGTCGATCAAACATATTTCTTGTTAATGTTTAATCATATGAATCAAGTGTAGCATCGCTAGCTTTATTTTCTAGCGTTTCCTCGTCAGCTTTATTTTCGATTGTTTCCTCTGATGGGGACCTGCAGCAATAATAATACATCCTTACAAACTTCACCAGACTCTCCTTACGGAGTACGATGTACAGCCACGGGTTGATGATGGAGTTCATGTAGCTCAGTCGGATCAACCATAGCTCCACCTTACCATTGCCCTCCACCAAACCTACAGCGTGGAGAAACACGTCCAGCTGTGTGGATAGAAAAGATAATGTCATCATCCTTATAGAAGGATACTTATTATCATTTACTGAATATTAATTAATTCTGATAATATTTATTCAAAGTAAAATCATGCAGATGGCAATTCTTGCTTCTTCAGGTTGTCAATAGCTTTATTTTACATTAAAGCCCTATATCTTTTGTAAACTGTACATCAAAAATTTCTATATTCTATGTTTTAAGAGTATCTTCAAGAAGAATTTAATTCAATTTGTGTTTAAACAGTGACAATATATCCCACAATAATTCCACAATATTGATGGTACTGGTATACCTCAAAATGGAAATCGGATATAGTACACAAGACCGCAAGCGATCTGTAAGAACTATACAAGCTAGAAGTCTGGATTCCTGTTTTGGGGAAACCAGCTGTTTTAAGAAACACTCACAATTTCAAAGATGCATGTAAAATGATACTGGAAATGCGGTTTTCCCCTTACTAGGTACATATATTAGTACTTAAGTAAAATAATATATTTCATAATATTAGGTGAATTTAAGGTTTGACTGTAACTAGTTTTAACTTTTGGAACTTACAATAAATGGACCAAAAAATGCCACATAAGATAATCTCATAAAGAACAAAACTCCATAAAATTATCAGAAGTATAACGTTATAATTTCCCTTCGTCCTGCTATATTAAATGTAATCTGTTGACTTTCTTTCAGACACTCAATATAATGCATGCTATATTGTTTTCTGCAAGCTTAGGAAACATATTATAACCCCTTTACAAATTTAAAATTAGAAAGCTTCAAACATGTCAAAGTTAACTACATAGCATGAAGACCAATTGGGAAAGCCTAATCATGCATTCTAGATTATCTGTTTTCTTTTGTTTCTTTTTTTAACTACGTGTTACAGACACAATGGAGAAAGAATACCTAGTTTAGAATTCCTTTAAAATATCCCCTGCAGTGAAAGGGGACATTTTCGGAGCGTGTTCTCAAACGGTCTTGCCAGGCAACTAGCATGATCGTACTTATATAACGGACTAGCAGGTATTGACAGAGTAATTTGAGAACATGTTTTATGTGTGCTTAAAGTAATATGTTTGTGTAGAACATATGAAAACCTAGAAAGAATTGAAAGTGCGTGCACTCTATATTTGTTAGTACATTAAATATGTTAAATCACGAATTTCTTGTATTTCATAAGCCTTTCAGTATATGCATGTATATACTGAACCTTTATGAAATAAATACATGTACACATGTACTTACTGAAGAAGCTAGGAAAATTCACGTATTTATTGAAAATATTAGTCAATTTTACACATTTTTAACTCTATAGAACAGGATGACTATGTTTATAATTTGAAATATACAATGATCGAGTGTCATGCACTAATATGCATGCATTTAAATCTGCCCTTTTAAAGAATTTTTTCTGCAAAGCTGGCATTCTTTGTAGATTAATTTCAGATTCAGGGCAAGACTCGGTGCATTTTCCTTGTAAAACACCATTTAAGGAGGAACTCAAATATAAACTTAGATTTCAACATATAAATACTGACATTGGCTTTATTATTATTATTTATTTATTAATTTTTGGTATTTTCCAGAGAAAATATAAGATACTTTTATTTACAAGATGCTTCAGAGTTTTAAATCTGCTGTGAATAAATGCAAAGTAACCAATCAAACATAAAATGAAAATGAAAACTCAGAATTATTTTTAAAATTTGGAATTACCAGATTTCAAGAAAATAACTCTCCTTTTATGTGATGACCATTTCACATTTCAATTTCTTTATTTCATAAATAATTCTATAGCAAAAACATTTTTTTTCAATCTTTAGATTTATTGTCTTCACAAGTCAAAATACAAACATATTTTTAAGGAATCTAAGTATGTGCTTGCGAAGGTGCAGGTGGGTAAACCCTGTCCTTTCTGATAGTTTTGGACCCGAACTTCCTTGTAGGGAGGAGGGATTCATGGCCACATTCAGCCTACCTCTGTACATGTTCTATGTTAATTTTAAAAGTGGCGTTGAATATGTGAGGGAGTTCAGACTCTTTTGATATGCCACGATGGCCCATCGGTTGTGATGACAATTAGTATCTTTAATAAAATGAGGTCAAGGAATCACTCGACTTATAATTTGTTTTAATTTCATTTTATATACATGTAATTCATTTCGATAAAATTTTTCTGCTGTTTTTGACAAATATATATCCTCGACCAAAATCCAACAAATAAAATGTTATGATAGAGAAAAGCAGATCTTAAACTAAAGGGACATGGACAAAGTTTCAGCTAAATTTAATTTTAAATTTATTTTTCCATTTTTTAATTATTTATTTTTTTTTTTACAAACATTTAACTAAGGTATTTCTAATGATCATCAAAAATTTGGGATGGCTATTTTTATTCTATTTTTGAAAGACGCGTACACGGTTTTGTACTACATGTATATGTAATGACAAATTTTTACAACTAATTGTGCAATAATTAATCACCCTCTTTGTTCAAACACATACTTTGAGTGGGATGTATTTACACAGATGTGAATAATCTTATAATTTTCTGTTGCATTCTTGATTGTGTAAATCATGCCAGTTAATTTAATAAAATAATCTTTAAACACTAATAATATGGTTGTTTTTTTTTTCCATTTTACAGCCATAAAGTTAAGGACTCAAAACGATCTTCCAATTTAAGAAAATGAAAATTTAGTGTTTAAATAAGGCTTTCATTCATTATTTTATTGTGTATAAACCCAAACTGAAACGACCTACGCTTCTTTAATTCACTAGTATTCGAAACATTAATAAATCTGACATTGATATTTATTAAAAGATGTTACTAATTCTGACTGTGTGCATGTTTAGTTTCAATCTTACATATTTAGAAAGAAAATTTTTCTACATTTGAATTGTTTGAAAACCAATACTTTTGTGTGGGTATCATAACTGTAATAAAAGGAATTGTATTTGAAAAAAGAATTATTGAGTTTAAGTGAGAACACAACAAAGAAACGTTTACCCATTTTACTAGATTTACACTTAAAGGGACAGGCCACAGTTTCAACTGAATTTTTTAAAAACCAATTTTAATGTTTACATATCCTGACAAGGGCAATTCTTATGATCAACAAAAAATTGAACATATCATTTGTTGATTAACACAGGAGATACGGAACTTAAAGTTCATAAAGTAAGTAAGGTTCCTGCCTTGTTTTTGTTTACATGTAGAAAAATATCATATTTGCAACAAAATGAAATTCAACAAATTACTATAAACTAGCTGTCAAATCGTATTTTTAGAATTAACTTCTTTATTGAAAATGTTTACTTTGAACGAACATGTATTAGTATATTAGCCTATGTAAACAAAAACATGGCTTGGACCCTGTATACAAATCAAAGGTTTGGAGCTCTAAATCTGTATTGTATCTCGACAACTGACGTTCAAATTTTTGATGATCATTAGAAATACCTTAGTTAAATGTTTGTAAAAAAAGTGAATTATGTGTTATAAACTTATTTCAAAGTTTAAGCCCTAAATGAAGGGTCTTTTCATATTTGAAAATTTTAGCTTCTGTTCAATTAGAAAGGGTACATATATACATTGTTTTACTACAATTTATCTACATGTATTTCTTGCGACATGTGTGGTCATAAGGGAGTGTAAAGGGTGAAGATAACACATTGTGATCTGTGTTTAGTCCGGCTAACAACAAATTCTTAACAAGACAAAAAATCCCGGGTAGTGGGGTGGGCTCATATAAACCGCGGTTTGAATTTTGCGCGGAATGACGTCACCAATCTTTTGACCAATCAGAAGGCAGCATTTGAATTTTTGGTCACGTGACCCTAAACAGGAAGGCGGGAAAACCCCCAAATTTTTTATTACCTATGTTTAGCCCTGGGGTCAAGTGCAATATGAAAAAGTTACCCGAAGGGTATCGTGTGACCCATCTAATGGAAGGTCTCGACGAGGAGAGGTCAGCCCGGGGTGGTCCAAGGTCGTTGAGTGCAAAATCAAAAAAGCTACCGGAGGGGTATCGTGTGACCTATCAAATGGAAGGTGTCGACGAGTAAAGTACAGTCCGGGGGTATTCAGGGTTCATTGAGTGCAAAATCAAAAAATTACCTAAAGTGTTGAATGTGATATATCAAATGAAAGGTCTCGACGAGTAGAGTTCAGCCCGGGGCTGTTCTGGGGTCATCAAGTGCAAATTAAGAAAGTTTTCAATAGGTTCTCGTGTGACATATCAAATGGAGGGCCTCGAAGAGTAGAGTATGTAGAAGGGTTCAGTGGTTACAGAATTGGTTGCTAGGTACTCAGAATGGTTGCCATGGGTTTATTAAGTAAAGATTACTTTTATCAGACACATATTATATTGACATTTTCTAAACTGCAATTTTTAGAATAATTTATTATCTATTAGTTTCTATTATATTTCCATACAAGAATGCCTAAAACAACCCTTTTTGCATTGTTGCTATGGAACTTGCTGTTGCTATCGAGATAAATAATCTTGAGTTATTGATTCATTTTTAAAATAAATTATAATTATTTTCTATTATTTGAAAAATTGTATCTGCAGCTAAAAGATATCAATTTAAAAGATTTTCGACTCAACTCTTCACAATTTTTCACTTTTTCTTTATCAAAACATTCAACTTTTTTTGCTAGGCAACGGAAAGAATTTTTTTAACCTGGTTTTGAAGTAGGAGTCTAAATGAGGGAATCCTCCTTATTTATATGGGATACACCAACATCTGTATTAGCCTGGTATTTTTTAAAAATGAGTTTTGATATGATATTGCCAAAAATGAGGAAAATGCTGAGTCAGCCACATTACTAGCTTTAAATAAAATATCAATGTCTTGTGTTGTTTAAAGACATAAATCGTGTGTGTCTTCAAAACTCTTCATTATACCCGTGAATAAGAATAATTGTTAAGGTTTATATATATAATTTCGGGCTTTATTTAAAGATACTAGTTATAGATTTTTTGTCCCTTCACATAGGAAAATTGACTAGTTGCTAATAAGGAAATACTTTGACCAGGTTTCCATAGTAACCATTATCCCAACACATTTTTCATTTTACATACATGGATCATAGTTTAAGAGAAATCTTATGAATGTATGTGTTCATTAAAAGCACATACATTCAATATTGAAATACAGTTATCTGTTTTTGATACTTACGTAAGTAGTGTACTTTTATACGCATCAGATTATTGTAAAATTTTGCAAAATTAATGATTTTTTCTCTTTGAAATTGTCTGTGTAAAAATAGCCCCTGATATTGAAAAAAAATCCAGCTTAATTATTGTAAAAGGGTCTTAGGGTGGGTCAGAAAACAGTAAATAATTTCGTATATTGCGAATTGGGAAGATTTCCACTAGCACTAAAAATGAAATTAAAATTTTTTTTTAAATACTGTCTCAAGTTAAGAGGGACTGATAATTGTATTCTAAGGGCCTGTTATGGACTGATAATTGTATTCTTAGGACTTGTTATGAAGATATGGTTTTACGTAACGATAATTGGATTATGTGTATTAAAGAAGAGTTGGGGAGACTAGGTTTGAGCTATCTATGGGACTCCAACATTGTTGATAAATGTACATATAAAATAATTGAGCAAAGAATGGCTGATATTTATAGACAAAATAGTTTTTTCATTTTTTACTTCATCTTCAAAAGGACAATTGTACCAGTACGCTGTAAATAATTTTGTATTACAAAGATATTTAACAAAACCTATTGATGATAGATATAAGAGAATGCTCACCAAGATTAGGTTATCAAACCACCAATTAAAAAATGAAACTGGTAGATATAATAATACACCTAGATCTCAAAGAATTTGCACACTATGCTCCTCTAATGATATTGAAGATGAATTTCATTTCATATTAAAATGTCCATTTTATGAAAATCTGAGAATTATATGTACATAGAGAAGTATTATCATGTCAAATCAAGTGTATTTAAAGTTGTAAGTTTAATGAGTAGTCAAAATGTAAAAGATTTGTCTAATTTGGGAAAATTATTATATAAAGCTACAGCTCTACGAAAGTCTAATTTGTAACTACTATTGATATTCATATCCTTTATGTACTTTTGTATATAATATTTATTCTGTACTCTTTATCATGATTGTATGCTGTATAAAATCTGATGAGCCTTTGGCTTAAAGAATAAAAAGACAAAAAAATCGTCAGCGTAAATCGAAGGTTTTTACAACGAAGGATCTGTAGCTCTCTGCTTTATCTGCCTGAATTTTCTAAAGCAGAGAGCTACAGTTCTGCAGCTACATTTGACCATATGACTGGATTCTGTTTATTAAAACCATTTTTTCGTATTTAGACATATACTTTTATTACAATTTTTGGTTAATTGATGAATTCTGACTTAAATTGCATCCATGCAGATTGTCCTGTACCCATTTGAACTCTCTAGTTCAATCACTAGATTTAGCAAGATATCTTGATATGAGTCACCTTTTTGGCTTTATTAACCTACTTGAAGAAACTTCATTTAGCTGCTAATTAATCACTGTACATGTACATCTCTTAAATTGCATTTTTTTTTTCAAGCGAGCAGAAAATCACTGATTTTTTTAAAGCAATTTGAAAAACTGCATTGAAATAGCTAAATAGGGCTACCTGAAGTATATATATAGCTAAATAAAGCTACATAGGTAATTCTAGCTGCAAAGCTATAGCTTTCTGCTTGAGAAAAATCAGACGGATAAGTAAAGAGCTACAGATCTATGCATAGTAAAAACTCTTGATTTACCCCACGGATTTTTTGTCGCTCCTTTTAGGTTTAATTTCTCAGAGTTTATAATTTTTTAAGCTCTTAGAATGGTATCCAATGTTAATCATGTATTTGAATCCAATTATTGATGCAATATTTACCTTTCAATGGTCCGAAAAAGTCCTCTGATAGATTTGGAATGTCAGTTTAAAGGATTCCCATTCTATGTCCACATCCTAAAACGGCCCTTCTTGAACCATTGAAAGCTAAATAATCATTTAGGAAAAGGAGTTAAATGTATGGTCAGTTATCGGATATCATTTATAATTAAAGATGGGAAAAACATGAAATACTAGAAGTAATACCTGAAGTGAGTGACAAAAAAATCGGCGGCATAAATTGAAGGTTTTTACAATGCATGGATCTGTAGCTTTCTGCTTTATTTGTTCGAACTTTCTAAAACAAAGATCTACAGCTAAGGTAATTCTAGCTAATGTACTGACTGTACTGGACCTGTTGAAGTGACAGTGGTACTTATTACTAAAATTAATGAGGCCACAATTGGGATGATGTTAACAGGTGTCCTTATCATTGCTTTAGGGAAGTAATTGATTTTTAACTTTACCCACTGAGAATTTGGATCCTATTTACTATAGACAGTGCATTGTAAATGTCAAAAATGTAGTACCTTAAAACTTCCATGTGGAGATGTAAATAAGTACCTTGTTTTTTTTTGTAATTGCATGCATAGGTTATTCTTATATTGAGAATTAAGGTTCTATGTCACATTTTTAAAATCAGTTTTTCCTTTGTTAACAGAGATTTATCAGACACAAAGATTTAACACAACTGGACAAAGAGCAACTGGTGGACCTGTACTATAAATACATCATCCCCCTCCCCCAGAGAACGTACCGGAACAACAGGCGGGGCAAGGAAATGACAAAGAGACAGATTGTACAGGCCAAGAAAAGAAAGAACAGTCTGACTGAAGCTGACAGTCCTGATAAAAAGTAAGATTATTGTTTTTAATAAGCAGTCATATGATTAGTGAAGTATATGTACCTCTGTAAACATGGTAAATAATATATAATTCACTACTGAAACATTATGTCAATTAGAGGTGCCTTCATCATATGGATGAGTAAATGTAGTACTAAAATGAATATTTCAGATTCTGTAGATGATCTTTCATTTGAATTTTAAATGATAGACACTTTGAAGTCGTTAATAGATATTTTATATATAACTCTGAAGTATGTAACATTATATACAATATCATAGTGCATTAATATTTGTAGGAAGGTGAAGAGTGTGGGCAGGCAATCTCGTTTCCTGACTTCCTTTAACCTTCCTTCATCAGGATCAGGGGAGCGGATCAAGCCACCCCCCTCATGTATCAACTTTGAAAAGAAAAAAATCAAGCTTAGCTCGGGCAGCACTTCATCCAAAGCAGCAACAGTGACAAAATTATCAGAGGAGAAAACTACAACATCTGTAAAACTAAAGCAAAATGGAGGTAGCTCAAAAAAGACTGACAATTCAGAATCCTCTAAAGCTACAGAACATACAAAGTCCGCTTCATCACCAGAAAAGAGAACTATTAAGTTGATAAATAACTTGTCTTTATCAGCATCAGAAACGGGAAAGAAAAGTAAAGTTATTAAGGATGATGTGCAAGGGGAGAAAACTCCAGACAAACCTGAGGCAATGGTAAGTTCGAACAGTATCAAGGTTTTCAGAGTATAGAAACTTATCAAGTTACTGAGGAAAGCAAATTTTTAATAAATTTATATTTTTACATTTAAGTCTTACAATATATTACATAATTTTTTTAAAATATATGTAGTTTGCAACTGGGTAACATGATTTGTTTTATTTATAACAGTATATTTTTAATTATTATTTATTTATTTATTTTTTGTTTGTTTGTTTACAGGACACTTCACCTGAGAGCTCCTCAAAGAAGACTTTTAAAATGAAGAAAGTTTCATGGCCTTGTATGTGGAAAAAAGGGACATATATGGAAAATAATCTACTGTATCAGCTCTTACAGCACTAAAAACAAACTTTTCCCATGCTTTTAATTTTTTTGAAAGTTAAATTTAAATTTATTGCATTCTTTTACATGTTTTATGAATTAAGTTCTAGACGAAGAACCAGGTATGTCCTTGGCCGTTTGTCTCCTTGGCATCATGCTCACAACTACAGTCCTTTTGGATGGTCTTCCAGTTTCTAGTAAGTATACAGTAAGCTTACAGCTGCTGGAGTTTGCATAGAAACATCTGATACCCATGTGTGTATGCCAATCTGATTAAAATCAGATCCTTAATTTGAACTGTTCACATAGAGTGCTACACATGTGAGTTGATCAAAGGATCCGGTTTTAATCAGATTGTTGTGTATGCATACATTTAAAGAATCTAAAAATACATTTTGTATGGATTACACACTGATACGCATATAATTGTATATTCTTATATTCCAGAGCCAAATGGACCAGGACAAGTAAAATTGTTTTCTTACGCCGAGTTTGGTTTTTGTCTGGAGAAGCGTCTGAATGGATCCACAGTCTGTACAGAATTCGCCATGGAGTGCATGGATTATTGTAACTCACTACAACCCGTGTGACAATTTGAGTTTAAAACTCTCAGAGTTGTCCATCTTTAATACTGATTGATATGATGCAAATCGTAGCATATATGAATAAATTAAAAAATATGACACCTCTTCTCCAAACATTTAAAAATGGAAAGATGGCATAAGAGGTGAAAGTTAAATTTTTGTAAAGAAATTTTTTAAAGGAAAGACAGTTTACAGAAAATATTTTCATTATGCAGGATATCTTGGTAAATCATGAAGTATAAGGTCGATCATTACACAATTATACCCGGTGATATAATGACTCAATATTTCAACAAATACTGAGTTTTATACTTGATTATCATCTACATGTACATGAATTCATGGTCGTAGAATCCGGGGGAGGCGTCTCTCTGTTGTAGAGTAATAGTCAGCCCCCCCCCCCCGGACGGACGGACGGACGGACGGACGGACGGAAATACCGATTACTATATACCCTCCCACTTTTCAAGCGGGGGGTATAAATATTTATATCAGCTGAAAGTCTTATTACAATGAATACACATTTGAAAGATGAAAGCCCTGGCTCCAACTGTTCAAAAGTTATGACCAAGGTAAAAGTGTGGTATTCTTTTTGTAAAAGTAGGCCAAACTCCAAGGTCAAGTGGTCAAATTTGATGGTACCCATAGCTCCACTGACCCAATCTATAATTATGGGTTAGGTAAACAGTTGACAACAGAGAGACGAACAGATAAACAGACATACAGGACAAAAACAATATACTAGTACCCCCGGTGTCTTTCGATTGAAGGCATATATTATGAAGTAGTAGTAATTAGTTTAAAATATTTGTTATTCGTTATAAATGATGGATTGAAAAAAATACAATATTTATACCCCCCGCTTGAAAAGCGGGAGGGTATATAGTAATCGTTAATTCCGTCCGTCCGTCTGTCTGTCCGTCCGTCTGTTACGCTTTAGGGTACCTATCTCTTATCCGCAACTCCTCTTATACCACTGAGTGAAATTTAATGAAACTTTCACAGAATCTTTATAACATATTGCCATAGTGCACCTCCTATTTTACTTTTTGATCTAAAACATATTTTGGGTTTCCCGGCCATGGCAAACCATGGACTTTGTCATCAGTTATAACCATATGGGAGGCGGGGGGTATCATTTAGTGAGCTCATTGCTCACAGTACCTCTAGTTTTATACGCGGCCTATAATTGTTCTCTCAATAGGTCAAGGTACCGGCTTACATTGTAGCGACCTTGACCTTTTTCTAATAATGGATCAGTATACTGCAGGCAAATTGGTAATAATTAAACCATATATCATTAGTCATGTGCTTTCGGTTTTTGCACGAAATATATAAATTGTTCAACACAGTATACAACCAATGTACAAGTTGAAAGTGCTTTAAAAGATAGACAAATTTTAAAATAATATTTTTTGGAATTTTCACAACTGCAGGTGGGTTAACATTGTCGTATATTTTCAGTACGCTTAATTTAATTCATCGGTTAATATTAAAAATATTTGGAAATTTATGAGCACATTGTGCCTCGGGTGTCATACGGCAAGTTGAGTGGGATGCTAGATGATCGATACCCGTTATTATACCCTCCGCTTGAAAAGTGGGAGGGTATATAGTAATCGGGATTTTCGTCCGTCCGTCCGTCTGTTACGCTTTATCTCTTATCCGCAACTCCTCTTATACTACTGAGTGAAATTTAATGAAACTTTCACAGAATCTTTATTACATATTGCCATTGTGCACCTCCTATTTTACTTTTTTATTCGACACGTATTTTAGGTTTCCCATAGCAAAACATGGACATTGCCATTATATGTTTACCTATGACGTCACGTATAGAAGCTTCTGGATAACATTTGATAGGACGAGTTATTCCTCTTTACACATTACCGTAAAACAATATATAGCAACACATGGAGATTATGGGAGGCGGGGGGTATCATTTAGTGAGCTCATTGCTCAAAGTACCTCTAGTATTTATAAAGTAAAGAATATGTGGAAAAAAGGGACATATATGGAAAATAATCTACTGTATCAGCTCTTACAGCACTAAAAACAAACTTTTCCCATGCTTTTAATTTGTGGCTCTCACACACTCACTCAGAGTAGGATTCCCCCTTCCTACAGACAATATAAACCACACCCGCAATATTTTTGTACAATGTATAAAAATTAACGACAAACTGATTTTTAAATCATATGGTAAATGAATGTTTTTCTACTTATGTAGTGAGATTTTTTTAGGCAATAAATTTCAAATCATGGAGTCTCAACACAAATATTTAATTTTTTAAAAAAGAAATGCACGTGTAAAAATCCTCTTTTCGATGTTTTGGCAAAAATTAGATATAGCTCAATATCTCCATTCGTTTAGAAAAATCATTTCGGACTGAAAGCATTTAAAAATTGAAAAGGTCGTTATTCCGTAAAAATTACTGAAGCGGAGTAATATGCAAACTTGAACTTTAACTCATCAAGGTCAATATCTTCAAACATTTAGAAAAAAGAGCGGAAAACCATTTGGGACAGACAGGGTCAGCTAGACGGACGGACGGACAGACGAAGGGCAAACCTTATATAGTTTCATCGAATTATTTGATCTAAAGAAATGGTTTTAAATTAACAATTGCTGAGAAAAATGAATATAAAATTTTCATTTTTCGTGTACGTATGTTTAATACACTGGTCACCATTTTAAAGAAGGGACACTTGTAACTATGAATCGCCCTTCCCCCTTCAAAACATAAGTCCAACACAGCAATTATAATTTGGGGGGGATAATTGGCTCTGGGGGAATCGCACTCTATACTACACAGAATAGGATCCCCCCCCCGGAAAATTGACTCTGGTGTGGGTTTTCCGTAAGTGAAACTCTGCTCTAGAGTTAGTTTTCCGGGGAGGAAATCCAACTATTTTGCAAACTGAACCTCAAGCCTCAAGACCATACACTGAGAACAGACCTGAGTCAAATATTTCAAATGACAAATATTTTCAACTACTAGTAATTACGCAACTTTTTAGGGAGAAGCAGATTTTTGATTATGGACAACATTTCCAGTTTTATACCATTTCAAGCTATTTTTTGCCTTCCACCATCAGAGCTAACAACCGAAGTCTGTTTTCTATTTAGGAACTTTTATTGTGTATGGATATTTTTGAATGCAAATACATCATGTATTACACTTTAAATATCTTTCTAAAACACAATAAAAATATGAAGTTTAACCTCTACAAAAAGAGGTTACATCTTAGCAATAGGACTTCATTACTGATTGACATTTATTGCATTTCCTTTGCATCAGTGCCTTTGGTCACTATTTATAGTTAAATAGGTAGCTATTGAAGACTATTCCTTGTCTGTGCCTTTTCTTGGTCTGCCTGGCCCTTTTCTCTCCTTAAACTTGACCTTGAACTTTGATTGCTGAACGTTTTCCCTTCTCTCTAACTCTGCTGTCACTTGAGGCCTTGGTTTGGACTTTTTAGCTTTCCCTCCTTTTGTCGTTTTCCCTTTCTTTGCTGACTTTCCACGCTTCTCTGTGTTGCTTGGTTCTTCCTCTGTTAAGGTGGGCATGCTCAGTAAGAAAGTGCCAGCATCTTCATTGTCATTCACAGATTCATCTTTGATTTCTTCTTCATCTGCAATTAATAAATAGATCATTTGATTATAAGCCCCTCACAACAGAGTTGTTTATTAATTTATATGTATATCAAACATTTTTAACTAAGCGTTTGGAAGCAAAGTGAAAGGGGGAAACTAAACCTAAAACAATTACCAATAACATTCATGGGACAAAGTCATGAATTTTAATCCCTTTATTATGTCTATCTTTGCAAAATAAAAGGAAGATAAGACCCCCCCCCCCAGCCATCTGGTTATGAACTTCTGATGCCTACTACATGTAGCTATGTTAAAATCATTAAAGGATGTTGAAGTATCTCAAGTCAAATTGTAATAAAATCTGAAAATGTTGAGAGAAAATTTATCATATAATCAAGCTTGCCAAATCATTGTAAATCTTTTCAATACCTGTTATTTCAATATTACTGTAACATATAATTATGAAATAAATAGTTGAGGGAGGTTAATTTTTGTTGCACATGCTGCATGTGTTGGATGAAGAGACTCATGCATTCATACATGTATCTTCTATCGTGTCTATGAAATATTAAATTTTGAACTAAACTATCCATTCCTTGGCCATGGTTAATTAATATGCTTAAGATCAAGAGAATTAAGAATTACAAGAGGCCCAGGGGCCACAGCCCTCACCTGAGCACATCGGCTAGGAAAAGGCACACATCAGGTCAGAACTAAAAGTTTTCTGAGGTTGGGGGGGGGGGGGGGGGGGGGGGGGGGGCTTGAATTTTAACCCCCCCCAGGGCATCACGATTTGAAGGAACTAGAATCTACATTACCTGATGATGATTCCATATAAATATTACTAATCATGGCTTTGAAGTACTTGAAAAGAAGATTTTCAAAAGGTTTCCCTGTATATTCCTATGTAAAACTTTGGTCGGCCATTTTGGCCCCACCCTACCAATGGGGGCATCACGATTTGAACAAACTTGAATCTACACTACATCAGGATAACTTCACATGAGTTTAATCTTTCCTGTCTCAATGGTTCTTGAGAAGAAGATTTTTAAAGATTTTTCCTATATATTCCTATGTAAAGCTTTGATAGGCCATATTGGCCCCACCCTACCCCAAGGGGTCATGATTTGAACAAATTTGAATCTACACTACATGAGGATGATTCCACCTGAGTTTCATCTGTCCTGGCCCAGTGGTTCTTGAAAGAAGATTTGTTCTATATATTCCAATATAAATCTTGTATCGGCCATCTGGCCCCAGCCTACCCCTGGGGGTCATGATTTGAACAAACTTGAATCTACACTACCTGAGGATGATTCAACATGATTTTTATTTTTCCTGGCCGAGTGGTTCTTGAGGAAAAGATTTTTATTTAGATTTTTTCTATATACTCCTATGTAAAGATTTGATCAGCCATATTGGCCCCATCCTACACCCCGAGGTCATGATTTGAACAAACTTGAATCTACACTACCTGAGGATGATTCTACATGAGTTTCATCTTTCCTGGCCCAGTGGTTCTTGAGGAGAAGATTTTTAAAGATTTTGTCCCATATACTCATATATAAAACTTTGATCGGCCATATTGGCCACACATATGGCCACACCCTAACCCCGGGGGTCAAGATTTAAACAAACTTGAATCTATACTACCTGAGGATGATGCTAAATGAGTTTCATCTTTCCTGGCCAAGTGATTCTTGAGAAGAAGATTTTTAAAGAAATGCCATTAATTTTTCTTCAATTCATATTTATATCCCCTTGGAAAAGGGCATGGCCCTTCATTTAAACAAACTTGAATCCCCTTTACCCAAGGATACTTTGTAGCAAGTTTGGTTGAAATTGGCCCAGTGATTATTGAGAAGAAGAAGAAAATGTGAAAAGTTTACAACGACAACGACTAAGACAACAACAACAATGACAGACAACAGACAAATTTTGATCAGAAAAGCTCACTTGAGCCTTCCGCTCAGGTGAGCTAATAAATTAAAAAAATATATATCACACCCTCATTCTGGCTGCTTTCATGGTCTAACTCTTGTTTTCTGCTTTGTATAGCTCCATATGTCTTTCGCTTCCTTTTCTGTGGACTTTCCTCTGTTTCACTGGTATCTTCCTGTGTTTGTCTATGTCTCCTTGACCTGCTAGGTTTTGCAAGCTTTTTATAGGCTCTAGACTTCACAGAAGACTGTCGAGATGTTCCTTCTCCTAAACGCAAAAACACAGAATAATCCTCATCACGCTCACCATCCGACCCTGTCTCTGGGGCGTGTTTTCGTGGGTGGAGGGAAGCTTTTCTTTTATCCTGATAGGTAATTAGAGCTTTTGTAATGCTTGGTACTAAGTCCTGCTGAATGACATCCAAGGATTTAGCAGGCATATCTGTCTCATTCCCGCCACGGGCAATATTTTTATGGTTCTCCATAGCAACCTTCATGTGATGATAATGTTGATGGACCGCTGCTAACTGTTCTAAAACGTCGGTGGAGAACAAATCGTACAGCATGCTCTGCTCCTCTTTAAATTCTTCACGAGTGGAAGAATCATCCACAACAGTATCACTTTTATTAGGGTACACATGGGATTCTGTTGCACAAAATTCAAATGCGTCAAAATACCTCAACTTATGAAAAATAAATTCAACATCTAAATGTTCTTGTGAATGAGCTTCATTCTGGAATTCCAATATTTGATTCCAAGTGTCTGAGGTAACGCGAATTTTTCGCTTTCTAATTGTTGGTTGTATAGTGTATATTCCAAACAAGATATACAAAGCACCGACTCGAATCTGAAAACTGTATGGAGGTAAATAAAATTTTAATGCAATCTTTAAACACTCGTCTATGAAATCCTGTAATTCTCCTTCATCTTGGCGCCCTGCGTAAATCTGGGAAAATTTCATGTCTCTCCAAATTGTAGAGAATTCTTCATATCTAACGGAGTCCGTTTCTGTAAACCGCTTTAATAGGGCTTCATAATCTGTCCTAACCCCTTTTCCTGGATTGTATATAGGCTTCATTGTCTTAAAACAGTGCTAAGCTTACACTAATTTGACTAAAAACTTAAAAATACTTCGACTCTGTAGTCTACTTTCTCTTTTGCTGTTTCATTTTCAGTAAGTTGTTCCAAAGTAAATTCGTGTATAGAAAATATAGTTAACTCGTACTGTTTTGACTAAAAAAGAGACAGGGCTTTGACTCTAGTTAGAATGATCTAACTGTGTCTCGGTACAAGACCTCACACAGTTAAACCGGGTCCGTAGGACAATATCATTTTAACGATAGAACATTCTATCTACTTTGACTCATGTTTCACAAACTATAAAATGTGGCAAGATGTTTCCATACATGCTATAATTTTTGACACCTTCATGTTTGACCTAATTTTCAACGTTGGTGATTACTTTTAAATGAATCATAATATTAGATCTAGAGCGTTCATAATTAGACAAAATATGCCAAAAATATTGGTATCCCATGCATGCACCGTGCTAAGACACCGAAAGCGGGGGACCACAATTTTTTGAATTTGCTAGTTATACCAGTATATATATGTTATGTATAGAAAAAGAAAAAAGAAATTTGTTACCAATTATTTACCAAATTAAGGCATTTATAAACATTCAACATAATACAGTGATAAAGTCAGATACAATATACAACACTGATATTTCTTAAATAAAGAAGAGTAATTCTCCCATTTAGTATATTGGGGGTATTTTTAAGATTTATAGGCATAAACATTAAAGTATATAGTAGATTAATTAAAATGTAACTGAATTATAAATAGCGATAAACAAGCTAATTTCCCCCACCATGTACGCACTTAATGTTTTATTATTTTGTTGAAAAGAAGTACTGTTGCTTTACAATAAAAAAAAAAGAAGACCAAATCGGGCGCGAAATTTTTTCAGGGGTGGGGGCTGGGGGTCCATCAATATTATCAGATGACAGACTCATACAGCCGGTGTAATAGTTTTGACATGTCTTTAAACAAAATCAATCAACGCGCGATAAACTCCCTCAACCCTTAAAAAAATTGGAGGTAGGAGAAATTAAGACAGTTTCCTTAATTTTCTTTTTTAAATACAGAAACCTTTTAACTCTGAAAATCCCATGCGGAGCACCCCTCCCTCTCCCAACCACCACCACCAAAGAAAAATAAATAAATAAAATTAATTTACCACCATGTATGCTATCTAGCCATAGCTATCGTTCGATATTTAATCCACAAATCGTTATAATTAAAGGAGATGTGGACAAAATGATACATGGACAATATGCCTATCCAAATGCCCGCTTTCTTTCATAAACAAACTGGCTCTCCCTGTTGCACACGTCAACAGTTTCTTAATGGAATAAAAATTGATTTTCAGACATAGAAAAATGACTTTATTTACACCTCTGTACCGAGACGCCATATTGTGTATTTGTTTAATGATGTTATAATGGCTTGCGTAGGGTCAGGATGAACGTAACATATTGTTTTGTCAACTTGACAACTTGTGGTGTGCACATGCACGTCAAGGTTCCTATACATTTTCCTTTGTCTGTCTTTAATTTTAACAGTTCTGTGAGTAATATTAATGTCGTTATTAGAATGAGTAATATTCAACATACGCACTCCATGTTTTTGCATAATTTTTGTGAACTGTCCGATATTTTATTTTATCAACAGCAAATAATTGCACGTATAAATATATAATGCTCAGATTGAAAATACATTAAAAAGACATCTTTGAAACGACTTGAACAATTCAGGTAAGTTAGAATTTCTTCCTTTCTGCTTTTCAGCTAAAAAAAAATTAAAATTTAAGCCATATGCATTGATGTTATGTTTTTTTCCCAAAACTTTTTTTCTTTTCTTTTGCAGAATCGAGATGACCAAGTACTTATTTTTATATATGATAACTTGTCTAATAATGTTTGGTAAGAATTTTGTTTATTATTGTTTTGTAAGCTTATTATAATTAATTATCGTTTATTAATTAAGATCCTTTTTTAAGATTTAAAGTAGTCCGATCCTTCAACGTGTCTTAAAAACCAAAAGTTGGGTAATTGAAAGTACTCCCAAAATGTTTCTGAATCGTCAGAATTTACTCATGATATTTTTTCAAAGTTCTTCATTGTTTTATTTATGTGCTTCAAGGGGGTAGAATTTTCTTTTTTTCAAGACCGTTTATGCAAGTATTCAAAGACTCTTGGATAATACCAAGATGCAAAAACGATATTTTTTTCAAAAATGAACGTTAATTTTATGCATAATTTTAAGCACTTGTAAAGTAAATGGCATCCATTTTAATCATGTAATTCAAAACCCTAAAGTTTTTTTTTATCACCCATCTTGTAGTACGCGACGTGACTGGGAATATGGAGGCAGTCAGCTATTGCTTTGAGCTTCTCTTTGGAATGGGTATACACTATGACCACTTTTGTGAGGAGTATGGCGACATCTGTGACATATTTTGCTATAAATAAATTCCTCACAACTGTATGTTAACTAGGTAAGGAGTAGAGAATAATTTGGTCAACATATCTGGTTCAATATCTATTTAATAAAAAAAGAATTAATTTGATCAAAAATGCTAAATATGAAAGCCGCATTTCTTAACATTTTACATGTGTTTTTTTTCAGTTTGCTTCTTCTATTCGTGTCAGAAGACTGTAATAATTGTACAAGCAGCAGAAATAAAAGTCCCAGACAACGTGCATTTGTTTTTTATTTTGGAAATAAGATCAGAAGCCATACATAAGTTTTAAATTTTCTTCTTCAAATGCTTTTCCATGTATTATTTAAATGTGCAAACATATCTATATTTCTTTTAGTCAACAGTCCGGAATAGCAAAGTAAAAGGAAGCGGATTCGGTTTACAGTTCTCCTAAAAATTCCAAACAAATTAAACTTAAAATTAAACTAGTTCTGGTTACAATTCATATCATTTGAAAACTATATCGGGTATTTAGAATAAAAATGCTAGGTGCAGTGACATAGCATCGTTTTTTAAAAGGGGGGGGGGCAGTGAAAAATTAACCTACCTGAAAAAAACTTGTCTAGCCAAAATAAAAAAAAATCGAAAAGCCTATTACGTGGTGTAAAGTTATAACAATGCGTTTTGAAACAAATGTATCTCGACGAGTCAGATTCAAGTAATTTACCTGAAAGTATATAATATAATAAAATAAGTTGTTATACCTTTAGAAATTTGTTCCTATATAAATGTATAAGGAAAAAGTCCAACATTTCCAATGTTTTGCTGAGCAGGCATAAAAAAATCGATGTTTGACCGCTTACGTCACAGAATGGGTGGAGCTTAATCTCATTTTCATACGTTGTTGTTCAACAGCTAGGAGCCTGCGTTTACATCACTAAAGACAGTGCAAAATACATGTACATGTATGTAAAAAAAATTAAATGAAAGGTATAACAAAACATTTATTGGCTATATTCTCGGGCAAAATGCATTTTGTCGTCCCTCGAACCAAACTGTCTGCTGCGTCCGTCCTAACGGTATAGTCAGACAGTTTGGTTTTAGGGTCCGACAAAACAAATCTTGCCCTCTAGCTGCAGAATTGTAGTTCTCCGAAAAACATATTGACAGACCGGACTGTCAATATATTTTTTCGGAGAGCTACAGTTCTGCAACTTCTTGCACTAAATGTATAACATCAGACATATTCACGACAGAGGTAACCTAAGTAAAACCAAACATTATCTGTACCGACTCTCTGGGAATCTACAGGAGAAAAGAGTTGTAGTTCCACATCCGGTTTTAAATGTTTCCGGCCCGCTCTACTATACAATCCATAGATAATTTGTTGATCCGAGTTCATTATTTTAAGATTTAAGAAGAATTCGACAGATCTTTTATATAATTTTTCAAACTTCAGAAAAATATTTTTGGTCGCTACTAACATACCTCCTCCTACCCAAACCTCGTTTTCTTTGAATATAGACTCTATAGATATATTGCTACTAAATTCATATATATGGTGGTGGATTTAGTCGAAAATAATGCTCGTCACAGACGATATCACGAAAGTAGCCAATATCTAGCCATGCGTAAAACTCCGTTTGAAAAATATCCCTCTTCAAGGCGTCTGCAACAACGGCATACTTAGTGTGCTGACATGCAGAATATTCCGGAAGTACCGTATTAGGGTAAAACTTTGGATAGTCGGGTTGTTCAAACACTGAACTAATATTGCTTACGATTTGGAAAGGCCAGAATTTTTGCCGTTCTTTGATTATGATTTTGGTTTTATTTGGAAAACTTTCTCGATTTTTTTCCATTATCATCTTAAAGTTCAAACAATCGGTGTACACAACCAGCGGGTTGACCATCCTCTGAAATACAGAAGACCAGTCCATGTAATCGATGGCCGAGTATTCGAGTGACCCCTTTCCTTTTCGAAAACTCCCGAGGTCCCAGAATGCTGTTATGATTGTCATATTTTCGTGTATTTTTATCGTCATCTCTGTGGACAACCTCTGTTTCCCAAATATTTGATATTTAATCTGAAATTGTGAAAAATATTAACATGTTAAAATCGAGTTTTACAGAAGGAGTGAAAAGGGCCATATAGTTTTTACTGTAAAGGAGTAATATTGAATTATTTCATTATACCCAGGTGAGATTTGCCCGTAAGCTACATTTACTGGTGACGTTTACAAGTATCACCATAGAAACAGTGAATAGCGCGACACACCATAGCAACGTTTTTCTGGATTTCTGGACTTGCTTCCACATTCAGTCTGCGAAATAGTACAAATATACTCAGCATGTCAAATTCAGTATAAGAACGCCTAACAATTGATATAAAACATTACAATCTAATGATAGGTTATATTAGATAACAAGGTCGTTATAACTACCATGGAATTTATAAAATGACGACTTCAAACAGGGTTGTTGAAGTCCCTGTAACATTAACTTATCTGTCAATAGCCTGCGGCGCTTACAAATTGATCGAACTCGGAATTTGCTTTGAGTAGCGAATAAATTGGCGGTATGAACGTTAGTTACAAAGTTTTTTAGTGACAGGGTTCGGGGTGATACCTGGTCGCCAGGTATGAAATTTACTAACCAGGTGTCATTCCGAACCCTGTCACTCTCTAAAAAACGTTGTAATTAACGTTAATACCCATAAGTTGTCAAATGTAATATATGAATGTCAATATCAGCGACTTCAAAAGTAGCATATTTTAAATTTAGTAGTTTTAAACTTACTTACTGATCATAAATTTATACTGAGAAAATTCAAATCGCTGTATACTCCTCACAGTCGGACTGATAATTGTGAATACGCCAAGCTTTTATTATGAGTAACTGCAAATACATATGACCAAGAGCAATCTGAATGAATTAGAAAGATATATATCATTAATGAGCATATGTTACAATAAACATGAGGGAACAGCAGTAAACAACCTTCTATAGGATTTAGACAGAAGATTTACATTTAGAAATTAGAAAAATGTTTCATGCCCCCGTAATCGAAGATAAAGTTTTTGCCCTGTCCGTCCGCCTATCTGTCTATTGTCCGGAAAAAAAAATTGAACCTTGACCATTACTTTTGAGTGCGTGGAGCTATGGATTTCATATTTCATTGGTGTACTAGTATTTCTTGTGACAAGACCTTTCTTAGGGTACCACAAAATTTTACCTTGTGAGCTTTGAATTTGACCCATTTTTATCCAGCCTTGGCCATTAATTTGAACCAGTGGTGTACTTGCTTTTATATTTCAAGTGCATTCATTGTAAAAAGACCTGGCCTTTAATGAATATAAATAACTTTTACCTTGGGGATTGACCCAATATATAAAAATTCTTGGTAATAACTTTTGAACAGTTAGTACTGTTCATACTATTATTTCACAGATGCATTTTTTGTGACGATGCATATTCCTTTTGACACCAACAATTTTGTTTTCGACCTTGACCCAGGAGTTGATTTGCATACATTTACAGTTTCCAACATCTTTCTTGGTAATAAAACTACAAAAAAAGGTAACGGCTTTATAACCCCATAAAGCGATTTGCTCATCAGGTGACAGAACTGCATGCTTTTTCGCTGCTTCTTGCTATAGTTATACACCTGGCGAGGATGCTGAGATTTCTTATTATTGGTTATTGTCACCCGCTTTCGCGAAAGCGAGGGGACATTAAATCTCATTCGTCTGTCAGTCAGTCTGTCTGTCCGTCACAAAAACTTTAACCTTGCCAATAACTTTTGATTTAGAGGAGCTATGAATTTTATATTTTACATGTGCATTTCTTGGAACAAGACCTTTTTTTGGATACCACCAAATTTGACCTTATGACCTTGACCTTGGAGTTTGACCAACTTTTACGCAAAAATTCCAAACTCTAACTTTGGTCACAACTTTTAAACGACAGGTACTAGGACTTTCATATTTCACATATATATTCTTTGTGGCAAGTCCATTCATTGGATACCGACAACTTTAACCTTTTGACCTTGACCTTTTCCATACTTATGAAAAAACTTTAACCTTGGCCATAACTTTTGAACGGTAGGTACTAGAACTTTCATTCTTTACATATGTAATCCTTGTGAGAAGACCTTTTAAATGATAGCAACAACTTTGACC
>PRKT01000236.1:759772-791118 GCA_003671525.1 Saccostrea glomerata
CCCCCCCCCCCCCCCCCTTTCGGTACAGACTCCTAGGCCTTTTTCTCATAAATTATCTTTCAATGACAAATTTGTAATAAAATCAATACCAACAGTTCGA
This sequence comes from Saccostrea glomerata, assembly GCA_003671525.1. Lineage (NCBI taxonomy): Eukaryota > Metazoa > Mollusca > Bivalvia > Ostreida > Ostreidae > Saccostrea > Saccostrea glomerata. Next base: position 759,873 of record PRKT01000236.1, read on the forward strand.
AAAATTACCTAAAACAAACGTTAGATACATGTATATCGTCTATATCAGGGGGTAGGTGACCTGTCCTCAAACACCTGTGATACCAACTTACAGATACGCGTTTTTAAGTTCGAACCCCACTCTAGATCCGCGCATGGAGACTTGAAAACACTTTAGAATTCCTAACAGAATGACAGTTAAGAACCATTTTTCATGATGTTTGATAAATCAACATACAGAATAAAGAAATGCAAGGAATATGTCATCAGACCTATTAAGAGGCCCATAGGTAACCTGAAAATTTAGCTTGAACAAGAGGCCCATGGGCCTTATAGGTCACCCGAGTATCATGTAACAACTTTCCAACAATAGAATTTGGTTCGTGTACTATATGTTTTAAACCAAAAGCCACGAATTTCACAATTGTGAAAGAAGCACCATTGTTTATCATAACTATACACTTAGCATGATTACTTTGGTTATTTAATACCCATAGGTAGATCAGAGTAACAAAGAGAAATGCATTTCCACTTAATAACCAGTTGTGCATCCCACCCCACAGGAACCACTGACAGTGGGGCCACATATTTCAATGGAAATTTTATCATAAATTTTATTTCATGATAAATGGTTGATTAATACCAAAGAGCAGATTTCAAAGCATAAGTTTATTTTCAGACTATGTTACCCCCTCCCATGGTATCCCTGACCCAGGGGCCCTGAAATTAACCATTTTGGAAGAGGCACATTTCTTCATCATAAATATGTACTAAGATCATTGGCATAATACCCAGGAGCAATAAAGAAAAATTTTTCCAAAGAATTCATGCATTTTCACAAAATAATCATTAAAGCCCAGCTCTAATGCCAGAACCCCTGAACCAAGGGCAATGAAATTCACAATTGGGAAGAAGCATCCTTCTTCGTCATAACAGGGTACATAGTCCATTGGTTTAATATCCAGGAGTAGAGAAGAAGATTTTTAAAGAATAAATGCATTTCACTATATAATCAATAGAGCCCAGCTCTTACACATGAACCTCCTAACCAGCGGCCATGAAATTCACAATTTTGGAAGAGGCAGCCATACTCAACATATCTATGTACTTGGTTGGTTTATTCAATGCCCAGGAGCAGAGAAAAAGATTTTCAAAGAATTAATGCTATTTCACTATATAATCTATTTAGCCCCGCCCTAGCACTAGAACCTCTGACCCTAGGGTCATGAATTTCACAATTTTGGTAGAGGCCTCAATGCTAATAACAATCATGCCAACAGTTTGGCTGCTTAATGTCAAAGGGGTAAAGAATAAGATTTTTAAAAATTGCATTAATTCTAATGGTTTTGGCCCCATCCCTCAGGCCCCAGGGGGGCAGGGACATCAAATTCAATTTTTTGTTCCCCCTCACCCATAAATGCTTTGTGCCAAAATTGGTTGAGGGATTGCAGAGAAGAATCTGAAAATGTTCAAATGTTAAGACACAACACATAACAGACAAAAACAGATAGCAATAGGTCATCTGAGTTTACTCAGGTGACCTAAAAAGCATAATTTTAAATTAATTAAGCATTGAAAAGTTTACGTTATTAGGAAAAAAATTCCTTTTCCTTTATTACATGTACAAGAACTCAGTTCATCAACTGAACAATAGCTCTAAAATATCATTTATTGCAACCATACACATGCATCTAAAATTTTTTACAAATTATAAAACAAGATGTGTTTGTGAAACACTGGTTCCCCCATATGGCAACTAGGTTAAACTTTCTCAAATGCAAATCAAATATGTTGGTACCCAAAGTAAAGTATTCTTACAAGAAATACACTTGTGAAAAATGAAAGCCCTCGCACCACCTGTTCAAAAGTAATGGTCAAGGTTAAAGTTTTTTTTTTTAAGTAGGCCAAAGTCCAAGGTCAAAGGGTCAAATTTGTTGGTACACTGTATGTGAAGGAATGTCTTGTCACAAGAATTACAGTGTGAAGTATGAAAGCCCTAGCCCTAACTGTTCAAAACTTATATCCAAGGTTAAAGTGTTTTTTTTTAAGTTGGTCAAACTCCTAGGTCAAGGTCAAAGGATCAAAGTTGTTGATATCTAATGGAAGGTCTTGTCACAAGGATGTGAAGAATGAAAGGCCTTAGCCTCAACTGTTCAAAAGTTATGGTCGTGGTTAAAATTTTGTTAAATTGGTTCAGACTCCAAGGTCAAAAGGTCAAATTTGATGGTACCTAGAGAAAGGTCTTGTCAATAGGAATAAACATGTGAAATATGAAAGCCAAATTCTCAACCAATCAAAAATTATGGACAAAGTTAAAGATTTGCGGACAAACAAAGATTGACTGACAAACAGACAGACAGAAGGACAGGGCAAAAACTATATACCTCATAATAAAATTAATGCTAAATCAAAAATGAATCTTATATAACAAATTATAAAATGAAAATAAATATACATAACCAAATTTATATATAATGCATCAAAAATTATAAAATAAAAGAATTATGACCATGAATCATATAAATGCATATATAACTATACGTAATGATAAAAGCAGAATATTTTTTACTGCTCAAACATTTATTCAAGCATGCATTCCAGATATCAGATATACAGATGCAACATCATAGAGAAAATAGAAAATTTTTGGCTATGATAGCAATCCTAAATCCTCCTATTATCAAAGATTATTTACATGCTTGAAAATGGTGATCAACTTTAAGCACAGAAAAAATGTAAAACAAAATAATTACGAAAATTTCAAAGCCTAACTTTTAAGACAATAGGCTCATGTGTCATGGAGATCACATACCCTATAAAAGGAAATTTTAGCGGGAGGCAAATTTAGCAATGTCCTCAAAAAATGGTATTATATTTTTAGCAAGATGCAATTTTAGCAAATTTAAAATGCTCACTAAAGAAGCTATTACAAATAAAACGCTAATTAATTTTAAGCGATATTCAATTTTAGCGATCTCAACATCCTCGCTAATAATGTCAAAATTAATTCCTCGATAAAATTTCTGCTTACACGGTATCATAAGATTCTCAGGCTATGGCTACTTTGACTTCAGCTACTAGTCCGAGTGTTGACAAAAATGACAAAAAATGTAGATTGTTGAGACCCTGTGTCAAATCATTGCATATCTTATTTTTTTCTAGATCCTATCAGCTTCAAGATAAAGTACATGAACCATCATTTTATCAGTCTCGTTAATTTGTCTATTTCCTTTTCTGAAATGCTCCGATGAAGTAGATGAATTGCACTGAACACATTCATTACACTTTAGCTAGTGTTGCACTCCTTTATGTCAATGCTAAATCCATCACAGACATTTTATCCAGCTCATAAAATGTTCAAATCCAACATAATTGATGGCAAAGACAAATTCAGATGCCTTTAATCTATATTTATTTGCGTATTTTTGCTTTGACCTCCAAGTCCTTGATATTCTTCTCCAGCTTCTTATCTGACAGCCTCAAGATTGCCTTAAAAGAGGTAAATAGCATAATAAATTTGTCAAATTTAGACTTTAATTTAAAATATATAACTTATTGCAATGTATTCATGTAAAAACTCTTAACTCTTTGATAGCCTTGCTATAGACTCGGGTTTAATGATTCAAACAATCTTAAAGTTAACAAGCAAATTAACTCAACAAACTGTGACTTTTCTTTTCTTCATGAATGTGAAAAGATTTTCACTTGTATGTAAACAAAATATGGTCTTCCGCACAGACCCTATGGTTTTTGTTGATAATTATTTCTTACAAATTACTTTAAAGAAATAATATTTCTATCTATCACAGTATGTATATACATGTACATATAATTGTTCTAACCTGTGATAGATCTTTCCAGAACATCTCAAAGACATCGTTATCCAGGACATCAGTGTCCTTTGTAGCGTGATCTACTTTGTTTCTGTAAAATCTTATTCTCTCCATATCATCTGTTTTCTCATTATCACCAATTTCAGGCTTCTTTCCCCAACCTTTTGTTGGAGATGGAAGGTCAGATCCAAAGTTTCTCAGTAGTTTATACATCATGGTGACATCCAGATGTGAAGATTTAGCAGGTGGTTTCTTTGCTAAATAAAATGAGAAAAACTATAAATTATCAAGGCCAATATAGCTGCATTAGCCTTAATCATGCCAATACCAATTAATATAGAGATTTTAATTAATGGAAATGTAACAGGATGAATCTCAATCATTTATTCAACTGAATGGTGACTAAACGGTCTGGAAAGAGCCCTGACTGTGTGAGATTCTGCGATTTTCAGGGTCTGTAACTTGATCCGAAAGCCATATAATGTCTCATTGACAGGTGATCACCAGATCAATCTGGATGCTGGGCGTCTCACCTGATCTGATGATCCGCGCCTGTCAACTCAAGGTGATAGGACTCTTCAGATCAAGTTACTGTTATATAATAATTAGGGATGGCAATCAATTGCAGAATTGCTAATAGGTTAACCGCAAAATGTTCCGACAGATTACCCGTTAGTCGTATCAAGATATACATTTTGACATTTTCTTTTTATGTACACAGATTAACCCGTTAGTAGTATCAAGATTCAAGATATACATTTTTGACATTTTCTTAAAAGACATTAGAAGTTACATTCTGTTTATTATTTTGATCGGGGAATTTTATGTACATAAGAGTATATTTCATTTCAATTTCAATAGACAACAAAAAATTATGAAAACCATGAATCTTGCTTGAAAAATCAGACAGGGATAATTTTCCAAAGCAGATGTTAAAGAAGTTAAATCTGCGTTGTCTCCATAATCAGAACTAGTTTATGTTTGAAATCTCAATTTATTTACAATTTTAATACAACGTTCTTTATAATAATATAATTTAATAGATAACGGCAAAATATAGACGTACTATAATTAAAAGTGCTTTATAGTGATGTTTTTAATATCATTAAAAAAAACACAAGAATATCTGAGTAACAGCATGATGTTATAAAAAAAGTAATTAACACTTTACGAATTGACCAATCAACCTGCGATCTCAATCTGGAGAGCTATAACTACCTCAAAATATTCTTAATTATGAGATGTGTGAAAACACTAAATAAAAATCTATGCAGCGCTTTCCTTCCTAAAAAAAAAAACAGAAGGGATTTTAAGGAAACTGCCCTCAAATTTAAATATGTTTTATTTTTTTCGACTAACCAATTACGGATTTTCTAAACTATTAGCATCATTTCGACCAATTAATCATTTAACCCGTTACAAATTGCCATCCCTAATAAAAATATATATGTATTTTTTAAAATGCTTACCTGGAAATAGTACTTGCATCTGCTCTGGACTCATTTTGTATCGACCATATTCCATAGTAGGTTTATTGTCTATCAAGACTTGCTCTAGGTTTTGTGGTAGAATCACTGAGTCAAAATAGACTTGAAGAGCATCTCTACCAATTTTTGTCAGTTTTTTAAACATCTTAAAATTCCACTTCCGTATTTCAACTTCTGAGTTATGAGGACATTTACAGTCTGATGAACCTGTTAAAATACATTTTCTGATAGAAAGTAGACTGAATTTATAATACAGAAAATTTTATTTCAAAGAACTATATGTGGTATATTGCATATATAAAGTCACAATTTTGATCACTTCCTGAAAAGTGCTGAATTCAATAAATTGTATGAGAAATATAAATTAACAGAAAATATAGTGTCAAAGCAGTGTATTCACAATTTTTGTTTTTATGACGTCACAAATAGTCCGATTTTATATCCTTTTTCAGAAAGAGGACAAAATGGACAAAATTTCAACAATTTTAGCTTTAAAATTTATAGAGCGCAAGTTTGTTCAAGTACAATATTGACATATTTCATTGATATTATCATTCTACACATTATATCAAAATATTGATCCTGAACACACATGCGCTCGGTGACTTTTACTCAAAATATCGACAAAATATGTACATTTTTCTGTAAAATTCATAAAAACTGAAATTTACGTCATGTTTTTACGTCATTACGTACATATGGCGTCATTACTTATGAAAATATTCAGTGCTTTGAAGTCAGCATATACTCCCCTGTTTAAGAACTTAATTAAATGTATCTCCATCAAAGTTTGATTTGAGGGGCAAATATTGGTTATTACCGAATAAAGTTCTTTGGAGTCATTCATCTGAAAAGGAACATCAAAAATATACAATATCGATTCGTACCACATGCAGTCCCTATCATTCCAACAATAACAATTTTTGGAGGATTTAAAATATTTCACTTATAGATAAAACCAAACTTTAATTGTTAATTATCTCAATGTTAAAAAAATGAGAGATATTGAGGGGAAAATTCAAAAGGAAAAAGTGTTAGCACTATCAACTCACTTTGACATATCAATGGTCTTTAAGATATTCACAATGTCTGAGATACGTAAGTTCAACTGTATATTGGACAATATTATATTTAATAGAGATTTCCTTGATCTCCTCACCAGATGAAAAAAATTAGGCTTAAAATATATCGTAAGAACATGTATCTTGCTGAATTAACAAACCATTTGAAGAAATCACAATTACAGCTAGATCAGTACAGTAAAACTGGTTAAGTACGAACACGGATATTGTGAATTCACGGATATAGCAAAGTCATCTTTGTCCCCAGCCCTAAACTAATTCTTTATACGGATATAATGAATTACAGATATAGCTAGGCAATTTCATATGTTCAAGAGCAAACTTAATGTAATCATTACCATTTTCCTTCTCCTCATGTGACCTTTTGACCCCCCTTGTCTTGTGAGTGGTTGCTTCTGTACCTGAAATGAGAATTTGTTTTATAGAGATAGCGAAGGTGGAGAAAGATTCAGTCATAACAAGGTTTGTTTTTCTAATAGCAGTATGTATCTGCATCCTTTACTAGCCATATCTCTTACATCAAATTCTATCAACCAAACAAATTGTCGCCTGCAAAATCATTGTATATTTGTTGAAGCGAATAAGTCTAGAGTTGCTCTGAATTTGACCTCTGACATGACCCTCTATGGAATGTTGTTAGATGTAGTGTAGCGAGTATGCGAGAAAATCTAACAACTAATTAAATTAGACTGCAACATATTGTCATCCTTGTTTGTAAGTTTGGTAATAATCTGTGGATCTTGAAAAGAAAATTTTTTGCAACTACAACTTTTGTTTTAATTTCCCTAATTATATCCCCTTGTTTAAGGGTTAAATCCCTGTTTTTAGTAAGAAAAATTAGAACTCTTGAGTCAAATAAAATTTGACAAAAATTGGTAAAGGGTTTCATACATGTAAGCTATGGTTTATATTCTAAATGCACAACACACAAATAGCCATAGCATTCGCTCTTTGAGACTTCAGCTCAGAGGAGCTACCGGTATTGTTCTGAAAGTATTATGATAAATGTTATAAAGAATGACTGTCAACAAAGCTTGTTTTTACAAGTCCAAGCCAGAAATTCTTACCTGATTCTTGACTAGATGACCCGTTTGGCTGCTGAGCATCATCATGGTTTACGGAGGAGAGACTGCAGGTGTCAGCACTTGGGTCATTTTTACCTTCATTTCAAAAAGATCAGATCATGAACATTTTGAACTGTTTTTCCACAAACTTATTAAAACTAAATGATCATACTACCTACAATACATTCAGTAATCAATTTATGATTATATAAATGATAAGATCATGAAAATCCACTGCATACACAAACAGTGTACTTTATATGCATGTAGCTTGAAAATGCATACACACAATAGTGACAATACATGTACATGTATTAATATGTAGATATTTATTCGTGTCACCTTTGTCTTTAGGAGTTGTGGATGCTTTCTTTGGCTTTGATTTGTGCCACTCCTTCAACTTCTCCACTTGTGACTTTGCAGATTCTGGCACTTGGCTCTCTAGGTATAACTTTTCTTTATCTGCAGTTAAAACTGCTGCAAAAATAACAGGAAACTCAAATATTGTGAAAAATTGCAAAGGGGATTCATATAAAAAAAATCCATTAAAATGAAGATCTAAAAATCCATGATTTGAACAACAAACATGAATCTACACTACCTGAAGATATTTGATATTAATAAGACTAATGATGGCTTCAGGAAACTTAGAAAAAATTCTTATTATGAGAAACTTTTATTGCCAATGTTGACCCACCCTAACCCCAAATGGTAATGATAAGAACAAACTTGAATCTACATTTATTCAGTAATATCATATGATGTTTCCATATGAATACTAATCATGGTTTTCTTGCTCTTCAGCTGGTTGTTAGTCCATTATTTATACACTGCATTGACAATGGTTTTTCCGCAATTTCCTGATCATGAAAAAGAGCACATGGAGGTGTGACCATTAGGCAGGGAATCTTACTCCTCCATGACACCTGATCCCACCTCTGATGTTATGGATTTCCGTGTTTGTTCTGCTCCTATTTTGTATCATTTTATGGACTTTTGATTTTGAATACTGTTTGTGATCTCCATATGTTTCATACAACAAACAAATGCAAGATGCTGTTCAGCCCGAAGAGTTCACTTGAGCTTTCTACTCAGATGAGCTACACAAGAGATGTTGGTAAAACATTTATGCCCCCTCCCCCAAATAACTGGAATTTTTCTGAGTCCAAGGGCATAACTCTGTCAAAAATGGCTTGATTGTACCCAAAAGCAAACTTGCCCTAAATATTCTTATGATAAATCAGTACACCTTATTCCATTTCAATATGTGCAACCTCTTTGAAGAAAATTAACGGAAACTGATGGTGGACCGACAGACATCAGGAAAGCAATATGCCCTCCCTTCTTCGAAGGTGGGCATAAAAAGGAGCAATACAAACCTTTTTTCCCGTACATTTTCCAGACACATCCTATCACTCCAATGATCTGGTCTTTCACCCCTTTCAGGAAGTCTAACTGAAAAAGATGTATATTTATTCACTGTAAGAAGACAATCAGCTTGATGTTGTAAAAAAAGTCAAATAAAGTAGCAAGTGCTAAATAAAATATATGCGAGTGCAAATTTTTTCCATTCTTAAATTATTTCTTTAAAAAGTTTGTAACATGGTAAAACAGCATACTGTACATGTACTATTTACTGGCCGAGTGGGATTAATTTTTGCTATGTGCGCGGACACAATTTTTCCGCGGAAATTTGTCACAGCATACTTCCTAAAGGACATATAATGAAAATCAAAGATATCTGCATAATTTCATACTTGGGGTTTGAATGGAAATGTTTGTTTCCGCGGAATTATGACCCAGTGGAAATAAGAACTTTTACAGTAGTCCTAAGGTATCCTGAATTATTTAAGGAATGACTTTAATTCTTGGCCAGATTATCGAGTATAATATGGTTTGAGTCAGTTTACGCTTTATAATCCGCAAAGCGAAATGACCTTGGGTCAAGGTCATGACACACCCTTGGGTCATAGGCAATCTTTGAGTGAAATAAGAACCTACCAAGTTTATCCATAAGAAAGATATGGACCGGACACGAATTATGAAATTTTTCTTCCAGTGACCTTGAACTTCCCCAAATGACCTTGGGTCAAGGTCATGACACACCCTTAGGTTATGAGCAATCTTAGTGTGGAGTAGTAGATTCTAATGTCCCTCTGTAAGAAAGATATGGACCGGACACGATTGCACAGACAGACGGACAGACAGCTAGACGGACAGACGGACAGACAGACAGACGGACATGGTGATTCCTATATACCCCCCCAAACTTCGTTTGCGGGGGGTATAATAAGAATAGAACCGCTTACATCCTTCTGTTTTTTGGTGGTTATTCCAATAGTTACTTCCCCTGTCGAGTCCATCAGGTCAATTTCTTTTACGTAAAACTTTTCCTCCTCGTCATATCTGAAATCTGCTTTGGACAGTTTCTTGACCACACCCAATATGTCTACAAATTATTGTCAATATGTTTAGTACGAGCCCGGATATTGCGAATTTATAGATATAGTGAAGTTATCTTTGATTACCAGTTATATAAATTTAACGAATTCCTTATACAGATATAATGAATTACGATAAAGCAAAGTAATTCCATAGACCCCAGTTATAACTGAGTTTTACTGTATACAATTAAAAAACAAATTGCACAATGATTGGTTTATTTTTAAAGTGTGCTTCTAAGATGCTAAAAGCTTACCAAACGGAAGCGAGGGTTTATCTTTTCTGTGAACTTCTTCAACATTCATGGGATCAAAATGAACACGTTTTCTCACAGCACTTCCTGTGCTCTGTTGACTGTTACAACTTGAACTAGCTGCGTGACTGCTACATGTACTACTTGAACTAGCTGCGTGACTAATACATGTGCTACTAGAACTAGCTGTGCCACTTATGCCACTGTCTTGGGATTGTGAAGGACCATCAACTGGCTCAATTAAGGGTTTACGCAGGTCAAACTTAAACTCGTACTTGTGGTACCTCCTGTAGTCTTTGTTTGCCACCTTTATATCTGCACCAATACCAGTGATGTAGTACTCCTGTAAAAGCAGGCTCTTTGACATTATATAAACAGTGCATGTTTTAAAATATATTTTAGTGAAAAAATATTAATATGTTAAGTATAAAAAAAATTTTGCATCTGAAATTCTCTGACAATTAAAAGAATTATATTATGCTAAGACTAAAGCGATAGAAATACCTTAATCTTTCACAGTTTAAAGAACTGAGTATAAATTTGATAGGTAAACTATTATCATGATTATAAGTATAAATTTGATAGAAATTAATGTCATTGTATTCAGAAAAAGTGGAGAAAGAATGACTTACCTTATTGTTTCCCAATTCAGTCTCTAATTCTTCGGCAATATTGCCGAAGGCCACTCCTCTTATCTCCCCTGAATCATCTCGAAAGATCACTGCAAATCTCCGTCCCTCCCGAATTTTGTTTTTGAAATTTTTCTTTTCCTCTGTGTCAGTTTCTATTCTCACAGTTGCCTTAATCTTCCAGCTGGAAATTTAAAAAAATATACGAAGAGCATATCTTTATTTAATTACAGAGGTCCTTCATCATCGGAAACCTATGGTCGGTCTCGCTTCTCTTACCTCATTGTCGGAAACCCACGGTCGGTCTCGCTTCTCTTACCTCATCGTCAGAAACCCATGGTCAGTCTTGCTTCTCTTACCTCATCGTCGGAAACCCACAGTCGGTCTCGCTTCTCTTACCTCAAGGTAAGTGAAGCGAGACCGACCTTGGGTTTCCGACGATGGAGGTTCTTCTACTAATTTTAAACTGGGACCAGTGTTCATAGAATTGGTGAAAATTTTTCTAAAACTGTTGAAATTGGAAAAACTTAAAAAATACTAGTTTCAATATTTATGCTCAACAAGAGGCCCATGCATCACATTGGTCACCTGAGAAACATTGGTCCTGTTGTTCTTGGCCTGATTTTTTCCCTTGTTATACTTACTATGGCTCTATCCTTCCCCAGTGATCTGTAGTTTGAACAATCTATATATAGACACCACACTACCTTAGTGAGCCATAAAAATTTCAGCTTTTCTAGCCCAGTGGTAATTGAGAAGAAAATTTTTTGAAGATTTCCCCATATTTTTCAATGTAAAATTTTGATTTCCTATTGTGGCCTGATTGCATGGCCATCCCAACCCCTTGAGGAATTCAGAATCTCCACTATCACTGGAGTTTTCCACATAAGTTTCTGAATCAACTTTTCTGGCCCAGTGGTTCTTCAGAATAAGACTTTTAAATGACCCCACCCTGTTTTTGTCTCTTCTTAATTATTTCCCCCTTGAAAGGGACTTGGTCCTTCATTTTAACAACATACTGATTTCCATTACTAGAATTTTTCAAATTAGTGACTTGTTTGAACATCTGACCGTAAGAGCATAACCTCATGGATAATACAAAAGTTACATGGCAATCTTGATCAAAATATATTTGTCATCATGGTTGTGCATATAGCAATTAATGAAAAGATATATAGAGACATACCTGCCGGTAGGTTAGAGTTGCATTGTATTTAGATATACCATACGACAGATACACACTACTAATTATTATAAATATATTTTGATATCATTGTCATTTCCACAACAGTAAAATGTTTTATTTGCATTTTCGTGAGGATGTATTCATGCATTGACATTCAACAAATTGTTTACATGTTTATGTACATTTATCCTAGTAATCCTGTTAGATTTGTGCATGCATTTCCTCATTTTAAACAATGGAATTTGCAGAGTTATTAAATCTATATACTAAACCAAGTAAAAAGTCACCTTGGACCCCCCTAGAAAACGCAGACTGACCCCACCTCAAAGACTTGGATATGGTTAAGTCGGTATGAAAATTCATAGGTATGATGAAGATTTGGAAGTCAATGATTAAAGGTTACACAGCAAGCTACATTTAAGTAACGAATTTTTTCTTTCATTAGCTTCATAATGTCAGGGATAAATATACATTCCTGATCATTTTGCTGATTTTTACTCCTGAGTCCAGCTAGGGGGTACCCCCCCCCCACTGGAAAACAATTCGTGGGACAGACAGTATTACTACTGTAAATTTCCTCCTCGGGTTAGCTAAAAATGCACATGTAAGAGTTATAACCCTTTGACAATGTTATCAGTCAGGGGTGGTACTGAAATCAGTCATTTTTGAAAATGATGGATAATGGTCATTTCTTCTAAGTATATAATGAACACAATTTTCTGATTTTTGTAAATATGACGTCTTTTCATCATATTTCCATTCTCAAGTCAATTTTCCCATCCCATTTACTACAGTAATTAGATATAGTAACCTATCCTGCCATAGACCCTTGTGTAGAGAAACATCTTGACAAGTAATTGAAACCAAAATAATTTAGTGCGCCCCGTAAAACTAATGAGATAATTAAGTGCGCCCAGACCTAACAATTTGATAAAAAATGATGAAAAACAGTCATTTTTAATATCAGAGATAACTCTATTTCTAAAATAAATTTCAAAATAGAAATGACTGTTTTTCATCATTTTACTAAAAAATGATGAATTTCCATCATTATTAAAAATCAATTTAATGACTGAAAATCATCATTTTCAAAAATGACTGATTTCAGTACCACCCCTGACTGGTTATTAAATATATTTTTTTAAATAATTCAGTTAAATATTATTCTATATTATTTTACTTAGTCTTCTTTTAAAATCATCTTTTCAAAAGGTAAAAATTTTGGGTATTGCGCCTAAGTGAAATTAAAAGACTTACGGTAAGCAAAAGCCTGAAAGTAGTGATGCGACATTACGAAGGCATCACTAGACACAACATGCACTAACGTTAGGCCCTTAGGCTTAAAATTAAATTATTACAGGTTACACAGCAAGCTACATTTAAGTAACGATTTTTTTCTTTCATTAGCTTCATAATGTCAGGGATTAATATACATTCCTGATCATTTTGCTGATAATTTTACTCCTGAGTCCAGCTAGGCTATACTATATAACGAAGAGTCGCTGAAAACAGCTGTCGAGAGATGAGCTATAAACTTGACCGTACTTACCTTGTTGATATTTTAGACGTTATCTTGTCTATTTTGTATAATTTTGTTATTTTGCGTGGGGTTTTACAAGCCATTAATTCGTTCTAGTGATCTTCACTCAAATAAACACCTAAAAAACAACCCTATTTAAAAAATCCACTTTGTTTTTTTTTCTAATTCGGCGGGCAATCGGGTTACCTCGTTCTTTCCCGTCGCAAGCGACGGTAATGGGCGAGGTGATCCGATTGAGGGATGCTATTTGGGATGGTATAATGCCCTGATAAGTGCAATGTCCTGATGAAATGTCTCTTATATGCTTATAAAATAAAATCTTTCCATAAAATATAACCTTTTTGCAATGAAATTTGTTTCTTAATAAAAAATTACTTCAAGATTTGAATTGAATTTGACCTTTCTACGCATATAAAATTTGATTTTTCGCATTGAAAATTTAATAAGCAAGAAAATTATTTTAAAGTCTTAAACTTTTGCTGAATTTAAGCAGATGGATCAAAGTTATCTTTAATATTCAGAAAAGAACGTTAACATCAAAAGTGGGGATATATGGTTTAATTTTTTTTTTATATATTGTAAATTAAAAAAATTCTAACAATAACAGTACTGTATAGAGTTCAAAAGGGGAAAATGGTTCATTTACATCTATATAAAAAAAAAAAAAAAAAAAAAAAAAAAAAAAAAAAATTCCGTCACAAAATATAGTTCCTGGCTTAACCCTACTTGAATGAAATTTAATCGCGGTTTTTTCCGTAAATATATAGTTTAATTTGTAGACTCAAGATTTAATGTTAGAACTTTAAAATGATACAGGATTTAAGAAATAAAGGTCCAGACCAAAATCTACTCAAAAGCCTAGGATCGAACCTCCTTAAGAATTTGAGTGATTTCACCCCTGTTTATGTTCCCCCCTATAGGTTTTGCTTCAGTGATCAGTGAATGGGTTTGAAGGAAATTAAAGATATATCGTTTTTATTGTAATTAAAGAAAATTAAGTTATAATTTCTTTCACAGAAAAATTAATTTGACAAGCCAAATATGAAATTAGATGTGTCAGATTCTGCTTACTTTGAAAATTTTTATTAAATGTTACTTCAACATGAGTACAAAAATAGGTTTGCTAATACAGGGGCGCAATTAGTACTGTATACTGTGGGAATTACAACAGATTGTTGGAAGACCTTATCTCCAGGGAGTCACTCATCTGGAAAATGTAGGTCAGATCCAGCATCCGAAGCAAGTCTGGTTGTGTCCATCCTTAGATGCATCATCCATGCAAGTTTGGTCCAGCTAGAGCTAATAGTTTCTTGGAATAACTTGGACACTCATCTGGAAAATGTAGGTCAGATCCAACATCCGAAGCAAGTCTGGTAGTGTCCATCCTTAGTTAACCAAGTAAGTTTTGCCAAGCTAGAGCTTATAGTTACTTGAGAATAATCTGGTCATAGCTCATCTGGAAATTTAGGTCGGATCTAGCATCCGAAGAAAGTCTGGTAGTGTCCATCCCTAGATGCATCATCCATGAATGTTTGGTTCAGCTAGGTAAGGCTTATAGTTTCTTGGGAATGGACCTGCTCCAAAAAGCTGTTTTTAAAAATATCGTAATTTTGACTGATACATTAAAGGAGATCTAGAGCTTTTAATGTATCAGTCAAAAACATTTTTAAGAACAGCTTATAGAGACAAAAGAGTTACATTATTGATAATATATAGTCCATATTAGAATACAAAAATAGGAAAAAGGTGACTCGACCCAAAATTTTAAAAAGACAAGAAAAATGGAAAGGGGGGGGGGGTTCATACCCTAAGTGTCTTTGATCCCCATGCTAGCTAGGGTGGCACATATCTTTATTTTTTTTTCAAAAACAGCAAAGACGTGATAAGTTTATATATGAATTGTGGTTAGAGCAGACGATCAATGCTTGAAATATAAATAATTATGTAGAAGTCTGATAATGAAAAACATCAGGGTCATATTGACTCAGGTGAGCAACGTGGCACATAAACCTTTTGTTCCCATTTAGAATTTTTTTTATAACTGTATGTTATAGCTTTATGTAAAAAGAAGAATAAAATGATACTAACTGTTGTTTACCTTTTTATATATATACTGAGTATGATACGGTATATTTTTTGACCATTTTTTTAAAAATGTACATGAAATACTGCCAGTTGCACAATAATTATGCTTCCCTTTAGAGAAGCCTTGCTGCTTCTGTCTGTCGGTCCACCATCAGTTTTCTTTCATTTTCTTTGCGTAGGTTGCACATAAGAAATTTGAAATGTTGTATACAGATTTATCGTAAGAAAATCTAGGTAGAGTTTTATTTGGGATACGATCGGGTCATTTTAGACAAAGTTATGTCCCTTGAACTTGGAAGAATTCCAATTATTTGCAATTTCCGTTCATGTTCTTGCAGAGGTTGCACATATCGAAATGAAATTTGGTATGCGGATTTATCATAAGAATAAAAATAATATCTAGGTCAAGTTCCTTTTTGGGTACTATTCGGCCATTTTGGACGGAGTTATGCCTCTTGGCCTTAGAAAAATTCCAGTTATTTGCAGTTTCCGTTATTTTCTTCATAAAAACAATCCAATTATTGGAGGGAGAGGGGCAGAAGTGTTTTACAAACACAAATCTTGATTTATGAGTAATGATATTTGAATCCGCCTAATAAGTTTAGACACCTTCACTTGCAAGTGTAAAGGATGAGCAGGAGATTAAAGAAGGTTGTCTCTCTGCTAACACAAATGGAATTTTTCTGTAAGATTTGTGACAAGATAAGGAGATTCAATTTTCTCTATAAGGCCGTTTTCCGGCCTACAGCAACTTCAAAACTTCAAGTAATGTTTTCTCAGATGAATCATTTGAAGAATAATCCAATTTCTTGATAATTGCCGTTAAGCTTATGATTATGTGGTGTTTTTTTTATAATTATATAGGGTCACAAAGTGATGTACAGTGTTCTATTTACCCGTATTAGCGTTAGGGCAATGGGAAAACCCGGGAGGGTGGGGTGCGTTTGGCAACTACTTAACACGTCATAACCACTTTTAACAAACGCCAACACTTGCTTGCAAACTTCCTATATAAAAAGTGAATACTAAATTATGAATTTGGTTAAGACTGCTTATGAAATCTAAGTAAAAACTATTCATTTCATTTTAAAGATAATTGTAGGGAAAGCTTAGATGCTCACAATGAATACAAGCTTAGATGCTCATAATGAATACAAGCTTAGATGCTCATAATGAATACACTTGCCTTGTTAAGATTGTTTCATGTTTTAAAAATTCCGTTGGAGGACGGTTTCTAGTGTGTAAAAGATGAAGAATATAGCCCTGTAATTTTCAATCGAAATTTATGTTTGTTTTTTTTCAAAATTCAAAAATCAAAAGACTAGATGAAGCAAAAATACTTAAACTACTGAAGCGATTGCTAGAAAAACAGAATCAATACTTATTAGAAAGGAATAAGTAAAAGATAGTAAGAAACTTTATTGTTATAAGTAAATTTACTCCTTTTTTGAATATATCTGTTAGTACATACATACATGCCAACTAGAAATACCAACTAGAAATGGTAGAACCCATCGTTAAATACAACATATAATTATAACAGGTAATTGTGATAGATAAGGAATTACCTGTACAGAGCTCAAGTTCAAGTTCAAGTTCATTTATTTCACTCACACCAACATCAGTGGTACATGAGGTACAATATATAAATTAGTCGTCATAATTGTAAGAAAAATAATAAATATAATTATGATACAATAGCATAAATGAGAGGCATAACATATGTGCAAAGTATAGCAATAAACATACAATGAAAAAAGAATAAAAATAAAAAAAAAGAGGATATGGTAGCATTTATCTTATGGAGGACAGACGGTGTCGTTTATTTTAGATATAAATATACAAAGGTTTTTTAAAGATTTTAAATTTGTCGTTGACATAATTTCACAAAACTTAAGTGTATTTGGCGTTTTACAATATCTGGATTTTAAAAGATTCTTTCTGACACTATTCAATGTTTTGCATTCTAAAATGAAATGAGCAAAACTGAGTTTTTAGTGTTTAAATTATCATAAATTATGAGGAAAGCTTTTAGCTATATAATAAAGGAGAAATTGAACCTCTGTTTGTGAATATTGACACTCGTTGGCTGTACAAATGCACTAGTAAGCTTGTGCATTTGTACAACCACTTGTGCCAATATTCACCGGTAGAAGTTCAATAACCATATATTATGATATTTATATACGAGGTTTGTTAGAAAAACAAGTTCTTTTGTGAGTGTGTTATTTCCATAAAACCTATTAAACTCTCCAGGTAAAAACTTACCATTTTCCAATAAATATACAAAGATTTGGTGTTTTCAGGTGATCCTTGAAAAATATACAGCTATACATGTATTACATCTATCTTGATAAAACATGCTTCATGACGTATGCTACCTTTTCGCACGTTCACATTACAAAAACTGTTTAATGAAATAAGAATTACTTATTTAAAAAAAAATTAAAATTGCTCAGTTATAGCGCAGAAAGATTTGTGATATATTACCTGTCGCTATATACAGTATTCATAAACATTACTTGGTGAAATTTGAATTAAATTCGAGAGTGTTTGGCTGTATTACAGAGATCAACTCTTATCGCATGGAAGTTGCGCTTCTGGATTTTGCACTGTTTCGATACCTGATCGCTTAGGTGGCAGAGGTTAGTTTCGGATTAAGTACCGGTCAAAAATTAGAAAAAATAGAGAAACCTAAGGTTTGAATGTATATAATAGGTAATTTTATAGGCAGAATATTTTATGGGTGAATTTGGAGGGATTCGGTGGCCTTGTATATTTTATCTAAATATGACACGTTAGTGTTACTACTACTGTATATGGGATATGAACTAGAAATACGAAACTAAGATCAGATGTCACTCTTCCAGTATTTCACCAGAAAAGCGAGATGGGTTCATAGGATGAATTAAAGCTTGAAAATGAGGTGGTTGAGCCATTATCTCTTGCTGTTCAGTGGTACATACAAATTGTGCAATTTATTTGGTAGCTTAGGTCATTAGCACGGGCCTGGAATGTATATGTACAATGGGTTAGATATAAAAACCTTGTTTTTTAATGTCGTTAAAGCTAAAACACTTATTTAATAGAACATTGCCAAGAAAAGGCGTAAAGAATTTCGGTTTCCGGAAGTGGATCGAAATGCAGATTGAAATTTGAATTTCAGCAATGACTAAATTATACTAATCATAAATCAAATATACGTAATTATGAAAATAAATAGATGTCTCTTTAATGCATAATTTATACAGAACCTCATGCATTTTGCATCTTCGTGTCTTTGTTAAGTTGAATTTTCAACCTTATTTTGAAAAAAAAAAATAAAAGACACAAGAAATCGAAGATATTAATGTATGTATTCCCATCTGCTTTCCTCGTAAAAATAACAACAACAAAAAAACGAGCCAGTTTAAATTTGGTGAAGAAACTTGCATCGAGCACATGCAAAGTATCTATTGTCAAGGCTTGAAAAATGGAACAACTTTATCATATTTATCAGAGTATCTGGATAACGGGATTTCATGTTAATTATGGTCATCAGCAATAGCGCTGGGTAAATATTCGGTCAGGAACAGGTCACAGAGGCGGACAGAGTCCCCACTATTCGCTTTCTAGAAGATAAAAGGACAGACTTGTGGCCTATATTCTTATAGGAAGATATCATCACCAATTTACTTTATGTTTTGCGCCGAGGAATTTTTTTGTTTGACTATGATTTGATCCATGTTATGAATTCTTGGGAACGCACACGATTTTCAATATTACAATGCATTGAATTCATTGAATGTTGCAGGGAATGAACTTCTCTTTTCGTGTGTTCAAACATTTACCAAGCATTCTGGTAGATTTCCTTGTTAATTAGTGTACCAATATATGAATTTGTAAAAATTATAATTATATATTTATACATATCTTCAAAATGCATCGATTTGTTTACTTTTGCAAATACTGTATACTTTAAAAATTCATGTTGAACTGAGACAATTTAAATGTGTAATTTACATGTAGGGAGGGGGTGTTATAGATTTTTCCCTTTGAAATTAAAATACAATAAAATATGTTTAAGTAAATCAAATCAAATTAATCAATATCATAGTTAAAATAGAAACTTGTACCCGGTATTGTCATTTTTTTTAGCTAATTTGAAAAAAAAACATAATCGAACATATATTTTCTGGTGAGTGTGGTAAGAGGGGATGCAGGAAACCCCCTCCAACACATTTACTGAACAACAATTTTGACTTTTTGGCAGTCAGTTTTCCCTGATAACACTCTTTCCTTAAGACTGACATTATATTTTTTTCATAGCAACTAAAATTGATAAAAAAACTTCAAATTGATACGACTGATAAGGTTTATTTACATTCTAATTCTGCTTCTCTCTTGAATTTGAATAGGACTAAATTAATTGCAAACAAGTAATGAGCTGTATCATTAGTGAATCATATGATAAAACAATTATTGCTGTTTTTTCGGTCAATACAATGATTTAGCCATCTTCGAAATACAATATTCACATCGCCCGTCGGGCTCGGTGAATATTGTAGTCAATTCGCCATTTCTGTTGTAGTTTGCTACCAGTAAACTGGTTCTTTTTATTGATATGGGACCAGTAGACTCGCGATGCATTAAAGAAAATACTAAGTGTTCCGAATAGGAAAAAAACCCGAAATTTATTTGCAGGGAATCAGTCTGTTTTGCAGGGAATCGGTTTATTCACGGTGAATTCCAGGAAATCAGCAAAATATATCGGTTTACTTTTATACAGTGAAAAATCATTAGAGGTATAATAATTATGACCGATTTTCAAATCGATCTCAACATTTTTTTAATGCATTTTTTGAAATACTAAAAAACTTGTTAGCATAATAACATGCGTTCATGTTACTAGGAAAATACTGGCTTCTCTGGCTTAATCCCGTAATATAATGAATTAAAATAAGTTCAAAAGCAAGAAATAAATTAAAGCGATCTACTTTTGACTTTTATTTCGATAAAATAAGTAAGGATCAAGTGCAAATTTGAATATGCACAAAATGTCTATTAAATGTTAACATATAAGTCATTTATTACGCTCAACAAAAGATATCGTAATCCTATTTCAGAAAAAGTATTAAACATGCACTGATCATAACACAGCTTATGATGCATGTATCACATCAGAAACTTCCAATATTTCTCCCATAGTTAAGATTTTATTATAACATTGAAAGCTCGATTTAAACAGGGATTTAGTGAAATTGTTTCGTACGTAATTAACATTTGTTTCATTCAAATGCAAAGTCTTAAAAATATAAATTAAATGCTTAAAAATTGAGAATGGTTGTTTTCTCTCTATATGAGAAGGGTCGAGTCTCCTTGTGTTTCCGCCTGGACAGAAGATTTCCAGCAGTGTTTGCCCGTAATAAGAGCCGAGATTTATGAATATCAGTCACGTAATCATCTTCAAAAATGCTATCTTCACTGTCAGAGGAGCACCCATCAGAGTTAATATCGGTTTCTCTCTGGCTTTTACGTCTCTGTCGTTTGGCATTTGCTCTACTTATATCCTTTCTTTCTTGCACTTTACAAATATGTTGAATAGTTCTGTTACCAAGAGAGCTCAGTCGAAAACGCCTTACCATATTGATTAACTGTTTTTGTTCTGTTTTTTCGATCGGTAGTTCCGGTTTGATATCTTCGAATTCCAGTACTTCCGGCTCATTAATTGTGTGTTTGTTTCTGTTGTTATCATCTTCATCATCATCATCATTATCACTGTTTACTTTTTTAAATCCCAGACGTAGAAACTCCTCTGCCGTGATATTCTGCTTTAAGTTCCCAAGTTTTCTTTGCCGAACCTTTGGCCGTATCTTTGAGTATTTAGTAAGAGTGATTTTTGAAGGCCCCATCTGACTTTCCTCTGCGTTCCCTTCTGAGGAATCCATACCTTGTAAAGATTCTGTTTTGACTCTTTTCATTTCTTTCATTTCTAGTATAAGTGCTATTTTTCGTTTACTCAAGGACTTGATGTACTTCTGTCTCTGGTCTGAGAGTATTTTAGCTGTGTTACGTAGCTGGACGTCCGCACACTGGTTTTTCCTTTCAACATAAATGGATGGAAGCATCACGGAGCTGGGTAGTTTGTTTACATGAAACAACTTGAGTGGAACCATTTTCCTGAAACAATTCCAGTTCTTAGCAGAACAGATAACAGAACAATAATCTCATAAAGAACAAAACTCCATAAAATTATCAGAAGTATAACGTTATAATTTCCCTTCGTCCTGCTATATTAAATGTAATCTGTTGACTTTCTGGTACGTGAAAAGATACATATACTGTAATAACATGAACTTATACATACGATTACATGCATTTTCCATCAATTCCGATCCGATGGTTGAAATGTTAGATATATCATTTATAGATCTGTACTGTCGATGACAAGAGTCCTCAATACTCGTGTTCTTTTGCTTTCCAACACTAACAAAATATATGAACGGCTCCTCTATCTCATCTGGAAAATCACCAAATAAATCAGACGGGTTGGGACTGTTTGATAGAATCAATGCCATCCCTGCTTCCCCAATTTTGAGCTGGTATTCTGTATTCAAAGATTTCAATTCCTCTTGAAGACGAGTTTCATTGACACTTTCCTTGTCTATAGATGAACAGTTTGTGGCTTTATTGCTGCCAGTCAGTACTTCTGCTGTTACTTTGGTTCCGTTGAGATTGGAATACAGTAGTTCACAAAAGCATTTAAATCCATTCTTTGTGATCATACCATCCTCATCTCCGTCCAGTACTATCAACAGTCTACCAGCAAGTGTTATGTTACATACTGTGCATTAAAGGAAGTAAAGTCAAGCCGAATTATGATGATTAGAAAAAAGTGTGATAAAGGTCTTATAAACATAACATAAATAATGAACATTTTCAACATCTTAAAACATCAGCTAAAATTATATAAGTATTTATCCACTGACAATGCTTAATCAGTCACTTTGTCGCTTTTGATACGTCTCCTTAAATATCTCTTTAAATAGCATATATACTTAGTAGCTAGACACTTTGTTTATTTCTTGCATCTTAATTCGAAATATTTAATCGTGTCAACTTCTAAAACCTTAGAAAGCAGAAGTAAGAAGAATGTTTTTATACGACAATTCTATATATTACTTCTAAAGTATCTGTACAAAAGATTGCCTAAACTTGCCCAAACAAAATCTAGATTAAATTCTCGATTGGAAACAAGCTACCAGTTCATTTAACGAGTTTATTATTTTTGTTTTTATTTACCAGTTGTGTTGAAATTGTTGACACTGCAGTCCACTTTTGAAGAAGCAGTGGTTGTAGTTTGGCCATTAGTACCTTGAAAAAAAAATTACTTGATTTACATGTAGAAATTTAACATGAAAGTTTGAAGAAAAAAATATTAGCATATTTATCTGCTTTTATTAGTATTACATTATATTTCTTTGGTAATGTAATAATATTATTGAATTAAACATATAAAAATTATTTAAGGAATCACTGTCAAGTTAGTATAGCATGCCAGGGCATCAACGATAATGGGAAACATGGGATAATTTAAATATTAAATTAAATTATCCCTTGTTTCCCACTATCGTTAATGTCCCTGGCATACTATACTAACTAGACAGTGATTCCTTATATTTCCATTTCATTGTGAAATAAAATTGTAGATTTGGACTTTAACAATGTAGACATAGATTTAAATTACTCGAGGATTCCCATGCCAATTTCAATTTCCCTCGCCCATTGACGTCAAACTCAAAAGCAGCCGCACGAGATTTACATGCATATTTGGCCTCCTTAGCGTCAGACACAGAGACAGATGCGCACGAGATTTGCATGCATATTAGAACTCCTAAGCTCCTGACCTATCGACCTGCCTAATTTACATTCCGGTTGAATTATCATGAAATCAACTCCGATATCTTTCAAAGGGTTATCACAGAGACAATAATTAGACATGGAAATATATAAAGTTATTCATCATAGATATTAAAAGGATATGAAGATTTGGGATTTTAATCACATTAAAAGGTCCTTTTCTATTTGATTTTCATTTCCTTATCGATGTAAATTATCATGGTTGAAAATATTTCTGTTTTCTGTGTAATTAATGGTTTGAATTTACAAACCTTAAATGTTATAATCGTAATTCAATAATCAATTTAGATCATTATACTTTCATCTAAAATTGTTGATTCTTAATTCTTGATCTAATCATTAGTAAATGTACATGTAGAATAATTGAAAAAGGTTTAGGTCGTAACGATCAATATTGAAAAAAAGTTTTAAAAAAATTTAACGATTTTCTTAAAAAAAACCCCAGAAAATAGACTTGCTTTACTACCTTGTGATTTCTCCCCTTCATTGCTTCCAGATTTTTGTGCTTTTCTTCCACACATCCTTCAACTACTATTTCATTCCCTTATGGTTTACCTTCTAAAGATTTTTATCTTGCTCTCGAATGCGGTACTATCCCACGAGACGTGCACATTTTTCGATTCATATAAACAATCCCTGGATGAAGTGATACGACGTCTGTTCATACATCCCTGTTGTATTTACAATTGGAAGTTTCCGGTGAGCAATATCTACAAATTTGTCGTCATTTTTTTTTTACTTCCTGTAGGGGAGCACCCCGTCGAGATGAAGCAAAAAATTGCGAAGTAGTTTTGTTTGTTTTAAATAACTTGAGTTAAAACAATATTAATGCTCTAAACACAACGAGTGGATTTGTTTTAAAAGTGTATCTTCAGGGTTTTTGGTTCTTCTTACTATTTATGGTCTTGCAAATCATATTGAAAACATTTTTATGTACTGAATAATTTATTGTAGACATTCAAATGGAAATACAGAAAAATACACGGGAAATTTCTAAAAGTATACGCTGATAGCCCTCTTTCAAAAGGATAAAATGTCTTAATTGCCTTTTTCAAATGAATGCATTGCTAAAGTATAATAAAGTACTAGTGCTTGTTGTAAAAGAACATTGAGGAAGAAATACGTTATCATACAATAAGTTATTACATGTCCATGTTTTGCCTGCTGTTGCATGCCTGTGGTTATCATTACTCATCACGTGCACTGTGTTTGTCAAGTACAGCATATTGTGAAACAAAAACCCAAGTATTATTTAGATGACTTTTTTTAACGATGACAATGTGTTCCTGGAAATAAGCTTTGAAATTTGATATATTAAAGTTTAACATGCACAGGAATATAAAAGCAATCATAGACTTATGACGTACCTTGTATAATTTTGTCAATAAATGTCTTGAACATTTAATTGTATTGTATTTCATCAGAAACGTTTGACATTTTAAATAACTATAAGAAATTAAGTTGCTTTGTAAATAAATGCGCAGATTTCCCGGAGCATTCGCGTTCAAACCTTTACATGTTTAATTCATATATAAAGAATAACTATAGTGATTTGATTTATATGTTCCTTATTAAACTTAGAATTAATTTGAAATATACATTTAAAAAAGTTATTAACCTGAAAAATTTGATTTGATGTAGCAAGAAACTAAGGTCATCTGCCTCGAAGGTCGTTTAAGTACCTTTTTTTCACTTCTTGGCCAATAAAGCCCCGAATGAGAATGGATTTTAGACTCGTGTGCCATGTTACAAAATAATACTCAGAGAAGGCTTCATTTTTATGTTATACATGTATGCACTTTTCTTAAATGATTGCAAGTAAATAAGGTTTTTCCTACATTTCACTAGTTCGATATACAATGTATGTATACATTTTACATGTACGACTTCACAGGGGATACATCAACTTCCTGTTATGATTATAGGATGAAACCAGAGACTTTAGAATAAATAGTTCTGAAGTACATGTATCTGATTTTATCCTAGATTATTATCATGATGAGAGAATGATGAATCCTCTCTGCTGACTTAAAATATCGTGAAGAATTTTCGAATATCAGATGAATGGTTTTATAATAAAGAGGACAAAGGACATCTTGAGCGAATTAAAAATGCCCCTTGAAGCAAACATTAGATCATGTTAAAACAGGCTTTCTGGTTGTTTGATTGCTTGTATTATGTTTTACTTCCCTTATGAAATTTTTTCACATTAAAGAGACGTAGTTGATGAAGGGCTTCAACTTCAAACCTTTGATCGGCACTCAGGGTCATTGATCAGTAAAGGTTTTTCTTTATCTCGCCAAAAACTTTCACTTCAAAGATTTAAGCGCTTGGCTAAAGATGTGTTTTTTTCTATTTTTCATTTACTATAACGCAAGACGCAGTCCATTCCAATTACGAAACGAGGGTTAATCGACTGAGCTTCCTAGACGACTTAGAGTTATGAATGATAAATAAATAAGCTAAAAGGTAATTGACGTGACGGTGCAAAGTAATTGAGTTGGGTAAACAGTGGGATAAAACCAGGGTCCTGTAAACAAACCGATCTTAGTGACTCAGGAAATTGTCATGTTCTAAATTTTGAATTTACCGGGTGGGAGTAAATACAAAATTTAGAACATGACAACTAAAAAAAGATTTGTTTAAAAATTAAAGTCAAAAGAAATAAAACTAGTAAATTTATAAATAATTATTCTAAATTTTAGAATTTAAGAGTATATAATTCAATAATTTAATATCCACATATTTAACATCAAAGATTTAATAAAAATGGTTTTGAATTTACCGGGTGGGAGTAAATACAAAATTTAGAACATGACGAAATAATAACATATAAAGATATCGAACGGTAAAAAATGTGATCAATCTAAACAAGTTACCAATAACAATCTGTAAACGTAAACCTAGTTATCCCAGAAGTGGGACCAGTTGCCTTGGAGGAGTAAGCATTATACAATTATGGACTTCAGTGTAGGTCGATATGTGGTTATAAGGACTCATGGCAATTGATATTGACCTCAGACACAGAAAGTGATAGCGACCGAGCCTGCTATCATTTTCTGTGTCTGAGGTCAATATCAATTGCCCTGAGTCCTTAATATAACCACATACTGACCGTTCAATGAAGTCCATAATAGTTATATAATTACTTAAAGCCGCTTGGTCCGATTCTAATCGCTAAAAATATATATTCGTTTTTCTTCTTGAAAAATAATTGTCCATAAATTGTTTCAACTTTTGTCAAATTATATCCCCAAAGTCTTTTTCCTTTAAAAGATATCAAAATTCAAAAGTTAAAGAAATAATTTTTCACACCTCCTAACCTCATTAGCATAAATCGGAAGAATTCGGAGATAAACGTAATAAAATATGAACAAAATCCGTAAACGTCCGAACAGCTTTCCTCGCGAGAATTCAGCGAGACCAACATGCTACAGGTGAAAATCGAGAGAGAAATTCGACATGAAAAAAGAGGTAAAACTTTCTGTTATCTCGATTTATAAAATTTGTAAATTGCAAAAAGTTGAAAAACAAATGTTTCTTTACCTGAAAAGTGAAAGTAGGTTTACAGTTTCTTATTCTGTCAAGTGCTATTGCACTTTAAAGTGTCAAAACAGCACCTCTCGATTTTGTAAACATGTTTCCACGTGGAAGGGAGTAGTTGTGTTCAGGTCAAGATTAACCCACATACATTGATCATGTTGATTTAGGAAACAAAAACACTCGAAAGTAGAATTTCATGTATTTTTTCGATTACCTGTAGCACATTTAGTAAATATTTTAGGGAATGTTTTTTAATGCTGTTACTTAATAGTTAATAGCATGTTTTAATCTGTTAATGCAGGTGTGCTATAGTTCGTTCCTACTTACTACATGCATCTGCAGAGTTACGCGTTTAAAAGTCATTATTCTTACTTATCAATACCCGGTGATTTGTGAGAACCATTTGGTTATTTCAGATACCAAGAGACTAAAATTTAATTCAGAAGTTCTTCCGAATTTCCTCTACACATATACGTGTACCCGGATAAAGGATTAAAGGTTTGTTTACATTTGTTTTCAGTTGTAATATAGTGTTAGTTGTTAATATCAATCATGTAGTTTTCACTAGACCCTACTGATCAAAATATGGTTGTTACTTTTCTAATTTATTATCATAGAATTATTATCAGATGATGTCAATGCAATTCTCACATACTTGTGTATATATCAGGTATGAAACTTCACATATGCAGTTGTCGCCCGTGTGGCACAGTGATTAGAGTGTCTGCTCTAGAGTTGGGAAGTAAGGAGTCAATCCTTACGTCGTGAGTTTGAATCCCACTGTGGGACGTGGAGACCGGTCCTTTAGATGAGACCGTGTAAACAGAGGCCCCATGTCGCTGTAGGTGCTGGCACAAAAGATCCCTCCCTGCTCAAAGGCCCTCAGTGCCGAGCATATATAGGACAAAATCTGTAATCCTCCACCGGCAAGTGGTGGCGTTTCCATATGAGAGAAAACTTCTCAAGAGGAACATTATAAATCAAAGGCCTGAAGGGCCACAATGGCGCCGCGCTTTAGATATGGCAGTGATACCATGAAATAATTATATAGCTTAGTTATACATGTATATCTAGATAAAATACCACGATTTCAGCATTTATGACATAAAAGCTGCTTTAAGCATTCAATTCATATGGTCCACCTGAACAGCTTGAGAACAGGTTTTAATGTGTAGTCACTAGTCAGTACCCCGGTAAAAGAGTATCAGGACCATACTTGCCAACACCCAAGATGTAAAAATCTGGTCATCTGTGTACATGTATTTATAATTCTTCTATTTAAAAAAAGGCTATACTGAATTATTTACTTACAATGATGAAAAATTGATTATTAAATTGACATGTCAAATAAGAATATAATCTCATTGTCCAGCATTGACCTGAATTATGGTAAGTTTGCATAAAAAAAGCCTTTTCGGTATGTGCTAACAGGGACCTACATAATGTCTATACTAATATATTTTTTATATATAGGTCCCTGGTGCAACTTTAGAGGATTTGAAATTACTTTTCGATTATTTATTTATTTAATTAACCAGTGTAATGTGTACTAAATGTGCAGTAGGATCTACACTGTTTTCGATCACTTTATTTTATGTAGTTGTTTTCCAAGATTCCTTGACATGCACATACATATTGTTTCTCTTTCTCTTTGTTCAATTTGTTCCTGCTGGTCTTGATAACAATCTTGTTCTATCGGAAGACATTTTAAATTTTGATTTGTCAAAACAATTCCAGTTAATTGTTTACACCTCTACCGATAATTTACTGGCCTACTGAACCACATAGCCATCGGCATTGTTTACGTAGATCAAGCTTGGGTTGTAACTGGAAGTTAAAAATACTACCTAATTTACGAACCAAATCCGGAAATCGGGGATTCGGGCGATAAGCATGATACACACCTACTGCGAAAATATGACAGATGAAGAGTGTCGATTATATGAACAATTTGAAGCTGAAGTATACATGTGTTCCACATGCTTTATTCTAACATTAACGGAGGCTGACATAGTTCCCACTCAAGCAGAAGCTAGCTTATATATTAATGAACAGAAAAAAAGGACAAAAAGAGCAAGAAAAATAACGGAAAACAACAAGCAGACAAGTTAACAGACAGAGAGAAGAAAGAATTTGAAAAGAAGTTCATTGAAATGAGATCAGAAATAATTAGACTGGAAAATAAGATCACTGAACAGAATGACATAATAAGGAACTTGAGAATTAAAGCTGCAGGCCAAATATCACTAGATGGTAGTACTGCCTACAATGAGAATGTCACTGCTAGGCTCCAGGAGCTGGAGAATGAAAACATTAAAAGAAGAATGGATATCTTGGAAATGCAAATGAGAACCCTACAAGCCAAAGACAGTAACCCATCATGCTACTCAATTACAACTGCAGAAAATAAGGAAGGTCATTTTTTATGCCCCGGCCGAGCCTCAACCAAGTCATCAATATGCAGTCCACAGAACCAGGAAATAAGTGTAGCAAACACGGAAAAGTCGGAACCAATTTATATGGGAACCTCTCAGGAAACAATGCATCCAGTGAAGTCAATCTCAAAGGCAGAACAGACAGCATCAATACCTACACCACGGTCCCAGAATGCAGAACAGAGAAAGAGTCCGGGGATAGTCCAGGCACCACCCATTGTACTGGGGCAACACATTTCAGAAACTCATGGAAACCAAATGATACGAACTCAGAATCAAGATACACAAAAACCTCACCAAGTCAGACAAGACGCCTCAATAAATGGCATACTACAGCAGCAGAAAGCCCAACACATAGTATATCCACCTACTCTCCCCCTAAACAGGCAACCAATATTTACAGGGACACGGGGACAACTACCACAGAAACAAGTACTGCAAACAAAACCATTACAGAGGGTAAACCAGACTCCCCCAACTCCATACCTGTATACCAACCATATAGGACCAATGCACACGGCACCTTACCGCCAAATACCTTTGGGGACTCCACATCGGACCCCACTCAAGTATGTAGACCAAAATCTAACAACATACAAAATGGTCCACCCACATCTGACCCCACTGCAGATGACAAAGAACTGCACCTTCCCAGGACAGCAACTCAAGGTGCAAAGCTATTACCCAGCAAACACCATGGCACAACAAGTGGTCCATCCGATAAACAATGGGCCGATCAGAATGACACCCCAGAAGCAAAGTGCAGGAACCTACCTGACCAACAGGACTTGGTAATAGGAACCTTGAACGTGCAAAATGTAAAGTCTAATACAGTATACATGTGTGAAGAACTAAATAAGTGCGACATACTATGTGTGCAGGAACATTGGTTATATACCTTTGAAGAATCTTGGTTTAACACAATTTCAGAGGATCATTTCTATACTAGCAAATCTGTGGATATGAATGACCCCTTACCACCAACTGAAAGAAAGAGAGAATATGGTGGAGTGGCTATATTCTGGAAGAAAAAGCTGGATAGACTCATACGGGCACTGCCAGACGGAGGAAAGCGAACGGTCGCATTAACGATAGAAGATACCCCTAAATCAATCATCTTAATCAACGTATACATGCCATCAAGGAACAGTAAAAGTGACGACGACTATGAGGAAGTATTAGCAGAATTGGCTGAGATTATCTATAAATTCGATCAAACGCATGACATCGTACTTGTAGGGGATATGAATACCTCACTACACAGGACCGATCCAAATAAACAAGATAAACAGTTTAGGCACTTTTGTGATACACACAGCATTCAGTTGAGATATGATTACCCAAACCAGCCGACATTTTACCATCACAATGGAAAAGACTCAGCAACCCTTGACTACATTCTTACAGTGGATAATCAAAATAGGATAAAGGAAATCAAAATACAAAGTGACGATCATGCAAATTTATCAGACCATAAACTGGTTTCTGCCAAACTTCCCATCGCCGCCAACATACATGGAGATACAATAGACTGCCAAAAGATCAACAACAGAAAGCCAAAAAAAAAACTGGGAAAAATGTGATACAGAAACTTTTAAATCAGAATTATCAAGGAGAATCCCACATAACAACAACAAACTAGAATCATCCTTTGATATTACAGAAGCTATAAATACACTGACTAGTAACATCATACAGGCAGAGAAGAAGGCTTTTAAAACATCTAAAAAGAAAAAATGCTACAAAACTAAAGTCAGATGGTCCGTGAATGTTGCTATGGCAAGTAAGGA
>PRKT01000236.1:791469-802585 GCA_003671525.1 Saccostrea glomerata
CCTGAGGGAGTAAAGATTGGAACTCTTGACATCACCGCGCCAACATGTGCGGATGACATTGCCCTGTTAACAAAAAACCAAATAGACGCGCAGATCCTGACTAATTTAGTAAACACAGCTTCAAATAAAGACAGATTTACCATAAATTCAGCAAAAGGTGAAATCCTAACTTTTAAGACTAGTCATAAAAAATACCAGCAAGAAATTGAAGTGAAGTTGGGGAATGAAAATATCAACCAGGTATCTTCCCTTAAACACTTAGGCATTGAAAGAAATTCAACAAATACTCCTGACGTCAATCAGCGAATAGAAACTGCACGAAGAACCCTATACGCCCTACTCGGAAGTGGTATGCATGGAAAAAATGGTCTATCCCCTGTTATTACTCTAAATATGTGGACTACATTCATTATCCCACGATTACTCCACGGAATCGAGCTATTAAATATAAGGAAAACTGACTTAGAGAAACTGGAAAAATACCAAAGAAAGGTACTTAAACAGCTACAAAGTCTCCCTAATAGGACCGCATCGATTGCCACTCTATCCATGATTGGAGCCAAAACGATAGAGGCCCACATTGATGCTAGAATTATCACAACATTTCTAAATATTTCTAAAGATCCTGCAACAATAGAGCACCAAATGGCAGTTCGGCAACTACTGACAAAATCTTGTAATAGTGCCAGTTGGTTTATTAGAGCAAAAAGTACCTTAGAAAAATACGATCTTCCAGATCCATTATACCTTTTAAGAATTATTAAAAGTACTGAAGAGGCAAAACATTGGAAACAGAAAGCAAAGAAGCAAATATCGGATTACTGGCAAATTAAGAATGAAATCGAAATTTCGGAAAAAGTCTCTCTACAACATCTGAAATTACAGGCCAACTCATGCAGACGTCCCCATTCATTATGGCAGTCAAGTGCGTATTCACCCAGTGCTTCAAATAAGGCCATCGTCAAAGTTCAACTTGCAACAAATACCTACCGCTTACAAGATAATATTAATAGATTTAACCAACATGAAGTGAAAAACGATTGTCTGTTGTGTAAAGAGAGCAAAGAGGACAGATTACACTTCCTATTAAAATGTCCCATCTTAGACTCTGTTAGGCAACCATATGTGACCAAACTAGGACATTACCTGCAAGAAAACATTGGTTTACAGGAATCAAATCCATACATAATGGAGGACATTAGACTACTGCAAGTCATAATCGACCCCTCCTACTACACATTTTCAGAGATTCCATCCAGAAACAGTAAAATTCAGTTATTTATTGAGAACCTGGGCCGCAACATGGTATTTGCTCTACATTGCCATAGAGCTCAAACTATTAAAAAAATTAGTACACAGTCTACAATCAACAGTCCTTAATATATTTTTTCCTTATTTTTGTTAAGGAGAAGTTTATAATTACTTTTAGAGCTGAAATAACTTTTAAAATAGAAACATTCACGGTACAAGTGTTAAATTTTTTTTTTTAGTACTTTTAAGGCCTAAACAATTTTACATTTTAACCTAAGCTCCTGTACAGTCTGTAAATTCTTGTTTTTATTTTGAGTTTGTCAATCACCTCTAACTTTATTTTTTACAGCACTACATAGAACAGGTTTTACTAACTGTCTTTTCATCACTTTATTTCTTTTATTTTTAATTTTTATGTCTTTTATGAAACCACCTTCTCGGGTGCTCCTTATACATAGGAGGGAACTCCATAACTGAACTGAACTGAACATGACTCGCCGTGTCATAAATAATAATCAGGTTAAGGGTCGAAAAGTAACCTGACGAAAGTGGGTGAGTTGTCAATTATGTATAGGACTGTTGAAATTGTATGATTTTTAAGCAATTTAAAGAATAAACACAAAAAGTGGCATGTATATTCCTACGCCAGATACATGAAGGTCTTGGTTAGAGTACTATTTTATTTGGCGCATGAAGAAAGCGGTGAACAGTCAGAGATTTCATGATAGCTATATGTGCGCCGATCTAAAGATCGACGCCATAACAACATACAATTAATCAATCACATATGCAGTTTATGAAAATTTTTGAATATTTCTATGTGTACCACTATTTTTCCTTTTAAAGTATTGCCATTCTAAAATTAGCTACTGAAATAGTATAAATTTTATAAAACTAGAGGTACTGTGAGCAATGAGCTCCGACACTAAATGATACCCACCGCTTGTCATATGAATATAATGACTGCGTCCATGTTTTGCTATGGGAAACCCCAAATATGTGGCAGATCAAAAAGTAAAATAGAAGATGCACAATTGCAATATGTAATACAGATTCTGTGAAAGTCATCAAATATCACTCAGTGGTATGAGAGGAATCAGCGGATAAGAGATGGGTACACCAAAGCATAACAGACGGACAGACATACCGATTACTTAATATACCCTCCCACTTTTCAAGCGGGGGGTATAATAAATTACATACATGCATGTCAGCTATCGAGACATTCCGTCCTTTTTTGTTGTTTTTTTTTAATGATATGCACTATCCAACACAAATTATACACACAAGAAAATATATTTTTTTCCACTTTTAAAATATGAAGTTTACTGATCTTTACATGTATACAATGTATGTCTTTTCTTTTGAAGAAGGACAGTGTTGATTGAATTTAAAAATGGTCTTCAATATGTATGCCTGTATTATGATACTATTATATTAAATGCATAAAAATTATAATTTCATTAAATTAAAACAAAAAAAGCAAATATAAAAAAAGAAAATCAAATCATTTCAATTATAATGTGCAATGAATGTTTCTTGCAGGATATACTCTGAAGACAGTGATGTGCAAGTTCAAGGTTTGACTGTTGTAAGTATTGTATATGTAATTGTAAGGATAAATTTATACCATTTTAATAACATTTAACAGGCAACATTATTATTTAATTATTATCATCCTGATCATGCTGATTGGAATTAACAAAGAAAAAATATAAAGCATGCCCAATTACTCCAATATCTACATGTACATCAATGTATAAAGAATCCTATGTAAAGTTATATATAGTTAGAGAGAGAGAGAAAGAGAGAGAGAGAGAGAGAGAGTGAGAGGTTGATAAAGGGTCAATTTAATTGAAAATCATGCATAAGTGATTTTTGTTTTTGTTTAATTCTCATATTCTGTTCTATTTTCAGCAGATACTTTAATGATAAAGAATGGGAAGAAAAATTCTCACATCATGCTGCATAACAGTACATGTAAGTACATGTACATGTAAGTTCAACGGCAGAAGATAATCCATTAAAAGAGAATTTATAAATACACTAGTTGGTTGTCTTGTTTCAGCAATCAATTTAATGAACTGAAAATTATGCGGATACATTAATCAGCATATTATGCAAACTGTAAATGATTGCATTGCATTTTTTTTATTTGCATGTGGTGCATTGATATTTGTCAGTATTTATCAATCAGTTTTTTTCCCACATAATTGCAAATGCTTTTATTTTATTTGGATTAATTAAATTTAGAGGATTGTATTAACTTATTAATCATATTTGTAGTTCAGCTGTAACAAAACAAATTATCTGATGGAAGCTTCAACCACGAGAATCTAGGAAAGGATGTCAAGTCCAAAGAGAAGTAGCTGCAATAATGTAGCCCTCTCCGATTTTTTTTTATCTGATATTTTCTGGAGAGGGCTACAATTCCATCGCATCTCCGTAATGGTGCAAATATATTTTTTTGATACGGGTGATTGGAGGCAAAATAAATTATTTTTACATTAAACTTACTTCTTATAAGACGGAATTTTTATTCACTGTCAACAACATAGCCTGTTAAACTCGAAAACCATGTAAAATAAATCTGTGTCTTTCCCAGCTGCAATATTCAGCAGCCATGACAGTTAACGCGTGACGTAGTGAGACTTTCGCTTGAAATTTGGAACAACCAAAGGCAAATGTCGACGTTTATAAACGATTGTGCTATAATATATTACAAAAACATCGATAAATAAAACCATTTCAAGTGTTATTTTTGCGCAAACAGCGATACGTATGCTTATAATAAGGGAATTCCTAGTAGATCCACTCCTATAGAACCTAAATTCTCATTGGCTGTCCCAAAATACAATCCATCAAGGTCAGTAAACATGGCGGATAAATTCAAGTTAAGCTGTTGACACACACGAAAAATAACCGATATATGGGTCTTTGAGAATATTTTTGGATCGATTTATGTTTTGCATAATTACATATTTGGATTCCAGGTAAGAGATAATAATAAAATAGCCGTTTACTGATAATTTGAGCCGAAATCCGTGCGGGAGTGATCCACTGCCGCATCTGCGCCATTATAGAGATCCTAAGGAGTTGTAGCCCTCTCCCCCCCCCCCCCAAAAAAAAAAATCGGAGAGGGCTACATTATTGCAGCTAAAAGAGAAGGTATGTTGATTACTGGTGATGATGTGTTATTGATGTAAATAGAGTACAGCAATAAAATAGAGAGAACAATAGTAATCAGTAGACAAAAAATTAGATCTTAATTCTTTTCAAGAATAGGCAGGTCATGATTACCCGGTAGTCACTCTGAAATAGTTAAAAGCACATATAGATTTATTCAGATCATATAGCTATAGGGTAGGGTGGGTCCACAGTGGGGGATCAAAGTTTTATTCTGGAATATTTAAGGCTGAAGCATTTTATTTTGAAATCTATTCAAGATTATCAGGGCCACGATACATCATATTTTTTGAATGAATACATCCTAGTACAGAATCCCAGAATCAAGGGTAATGATAATTAGAAACAGAATGTTTATCTTGAAAGTCCTATATAAATATTGGAAAATCATTTATTTCTTGGCTTTTAAGTTAAGTAGAGATTAGAATAATGTAAGTTTTCATAATTTAAATTCCTATTTTATGGAGACTTTAGCTAATATCTATGTAAGGTCAAAAAAGCTACAATTTTCAGAAAGTAAGCAATAATTTGGGGTTATAGAAAAGGGGCATGATAGTAATGATGGATTTCAGATAATGTGAAAAATATGTACTGTCGAGAAACAAGTGAATACAGTGCAGTCTAAATAAGTACAGTTAAACAACAATATCTTAAAATCAAAAACTTTGACTACCTAGGGTATGTTGACGTTCATGACAGTATTACAAATTGGATGAATGATTTGCAAACACTTGAAATTGCATATATAAAATTTACTTCTGTTAATTTAATTTGCTCATATGGAGTATATCTCTTTCTCATGCAGATTATTAATGAACAATGATAGATTGAATTAGCAACTGTAAATGGCATACATGTATATGAATTTTATTTACTCTGTTTAGAGTTGAACTTTGGTATATATCTTTGACAGTTGACACTATTAAGTGATATTTTGAACACATTGAGATATCAAAGTCATTTTAAAGTCCCTTGAACGACATTTTTTTTCTATATATCTTACCCTGAATCTCTTGGATATCTCAGTTTTTTTTTCAGCAGTCCCATGAGCATTTCAAGATAACAAGTGTGACTTTATTTGATGATTCAATTAATTTATGATGAATTATAAAAACATCAATCATATACTTTTATGTTAATGCATTTTAACATTTTATATTTTTCAGGTCATATAACAAATGGTTGCTGAATTCATGAAGACTAGCTGGGATGATACAGTACTTTTCTACTCATATGAACCATATCTAAACATCATTTGAGGATCCCTTTCTCAGAAAAAAAGAATTTGTATATTCAAAGACTCTGTCGTTTATTGTTTATTTGTACGTTCTTTAACATTCTTCTTGAGAATTTTTCACTCATATGGGGATGCCAACATTGTCGGTGGAGAGCTGCAAATTTTGTCCTTTACTTGGCACAAATGGCTAATTGAGCAATGAGGGATCTTTTTGGTACTAGCACCTACTGTAACACTGGACCTCTGTATATACAGTCTCACCTATGTCCGACTGGGGGATTTCGAACAAGTATTTTTTTCACTTTTAAGTTATTAACTTTAGTTACAGACCCTATTGAATACCTTTCGGTATCCACACGTGAGAATCTTCCGCAATTTTAACCTCAAGGTGTTGGTCTCCAGCTTTTTAGCTCACCTGAGCCGAAGGCTCAAGTGAGCCTTTCTGATCAAAATTTGTCCGTCGTCTGTCGTTGTCGTCGTTGTCGTTGTTGTCGTAAACTTTTCACATTTTCATCTTCTTCTCAAGAACCACTGGGCCGATTTCAACCAAACTTGGCACAAAGTATCCTTGGATGAAGGGGATTCAAGTTTGTTCAAATGAAGGGCCACGCCCTTTTCGAAGGGGAGATAATCATAAATTTGGTAAAAATTAATGGCATTTTTAAAAAATCTTCTTCTCCAGAACCGCTGGGCCAGGAAAGATGAAACTCATGTGGAAGCATCCTAAGGTAGTGTTAATTCAAGTTTGTTCAAATCATGACCTCCGGGGCAAGGGTGGGGCCAAAATGGCCGACCCAAGTTTTACATAGGAATATATAGGAAAAATCTTTAAAAATCTTCTTCTCCAGAACCACTAGACCAGAAAAGATGAAACTCATGTGGAATCATCCTCAGGTTGTGTAGATTCAAGTTTGTTCAAATCATGACCCCCGGGGCAAGGGTGGGGCCAAAATGGCCGACCCAAGTTTTACATAGGAATATATAGGAAATATCTTTAAAAATCCTTCTGAAGATCCACTGGGCCAGGAAAGATGAAACTCATGTGGAATCATCCTCAGGTAGTGTAGATTCAAGTTTGTTCAAATCATGACCCCCGTGGCTAGGGTGGGGCCAAAATGGCTGACCCAAGTTTTACATAGGGATATATAGGGAAACCTTTTAAAATCTTCTTTTCAAGTACTGCAAAGCTATGATTAGTGATATTTATATGGAATCATCCTCAGGTAGTGTAGATTCTAGTTTGTTCAAATGATGAACGCCTGGAGGGGGAGTAAATTCAAGCCCGATGTGCTCAGGTGAGCGCTGTGGCCCCTGGGCCTCTTGTCTTTGTTTTGTAAGTAATTTATGGATCAACTCCTTACTCATGACTCTCGAGCAGATGCTCTTGCCACTGTGCCATGCAGGAGACTTCATAGGTTATAAAATGATAAGATAAGATTTATAACTTAAAACTGATGTTTTGTTAAATTCAATCACAGTATAGAAAATGTTTGCAAAAAAGGGAGGTAATAGCTACAGTGTATATGTAGCTCTCACTTGTATTGCATGCTTAAACTACAGTGTATATGAATTACATATTGTAATTACACATGTATTTTAAACCAGATCAGTAAAGAAAGAAACACTTGAATATTTTTACTATGAATTTTATTATAAGGTTGATTATCATTAAAAAATGGAACTTTAATTTTTTTGAGTAGGAAAAAAAATATTTAGAATGTACATGTGCAGTTAATTTTGTTTATTAAAAATAGTCAAGATTTGGAGATCTTGTGAAGGGTATCTAATAAAATGTATTGATTTATAAATTTTTATTTCATTTTTAAACAGCATAATCTTTATTATAACATATGCCTGCAATATACAACTTATTTGTTGTTGAACATTCCATTATGTCTGTCTACATGTAGTGCTTAGTAAATTTCTTGTAAATATAAACATGAATGCATGCTGTTTGTTTACTTTGTCTTTTTTTTCAATATGAGTCATGATATATAAATGGTGTACATATCAGTTTAAATTGTTTTTGTTGAATTCATTTAACACAAAAAATTAATAACTGGCTATGATTATGTAGATAGGTACCTTCCAGAAATATTTACATGTACTAGTAGCTGCAGATATGTAGCTTATGTGAAATCAGGTATACTTGAAACTCAGTTTACCTGTATTTATTAAACAGAAATTTAGTGAACACATGCAGTATTTCATTCTGAAAATACACTGTGTTAATGTTTTACTTATTTAACATAAAAATTGACCAGAAGTGATCTTAATGAAATAAAACATATCTCACAATATCCCCCCCCCCCCCAATTTTATCACAATTTAAATGCATTTGAATTGATAAAAGAAACTGACTATACCATTTAAGAAAATCTTGAGTTGTCTTTCCTTGTTTAAAGAAAATATCTGATGCAATGAATGCTCCCTTGGGTTTATGACCCTGAATATTAATAAGGTTGGGAGGTGTGTTTTTGTTAGGCCACACAAAAAATAATCCTATGTTGATCATTGTTGATATCGCGTGAAATCACCTTCGAAAAATTAAATTTATCGCTTACATGTTTATCTCATGAAGAACAAACCCGAGCATTTTTTTCACAACAAAGTACATGCATATTACCTGTACACGGACAATATTTTAGCTCCTTTAAAAAAATCATTTAAAATATCTGATTTTCCTTTATTCTTTAAATGTGCATATTAATATTAAAATTACTATGGATTATATTCAATTAATTTCTTTATTTTGAAAAGATGTATAATGACTAAGGCTTCTACTAATAGAGAAAAAAAAATGCTCGGGTTTGAATTATATTCATTATTAGATATATCCGATAAACTTATTATTTTTCAAAATTGACTTAACAACAGATCTTAACTTCCGTCAGGAACCACTGTTTGTCAATAAGGTTTTTGATCTGCGTTTTCCATGTAAGGATTGTTGTAATAAACTATTAAATCAATCTTATAGTTTATTTTTATATATTATCTATGTAATGACGTACTTTTATTGTGTAAGACAATATGTGCCTGTTTCGGGTTAAGCGGCTAAAAGTGAATGCACTGACACAGTCCTAACTGAACAGACTTGGCGGTCATTACGTCACAATGGTTAAATTCACACTTTTTATATTATTACGTCACGTACAACGTAACTTTAGTGCAACTGAACGGCGTGTAGTTAAGAAATAAGATATCATTTTGAGAGTTTCATTGGGGTATGACATGAAGTCGGTCGCATGATCAAATTGTATAATGCCCGAAGGGCGTTATAGTAAATTTGATCACGTACCGACTTCATGTCATATCCCAATGAAACTCTAAAAAATGATATTTTATTTCTTATATTTATATTTGTATTTCTCTTCACATAACAAAGAAAAAAATGCACCATTTAGACTTTGTTATTGAAATGCAACGTTACGTATATATGCGACGTCATATGACGTCACAATTAAGACTTTCCAAATGTATCGCGCTATTTGCTTTAGTCTGATCATGTGACCGACTGCATGTCATTGAAAATTGAATGTCAATTTAATTTGTAATGATATATAAGGAAAGACATCAGCAAATGTAAATATTGCGATGTATTTTTCCGCGGACGCGGTTTCGCATCGATACCACAAAAGGTGGAATATCACGTAACGGCCTTTCGGCCAATGAAAATTACGAAAATAACATTCTTATAAATATTCCATGTTGACGGCACACCTGTCATGAATCTTAGGTATTTATAAGGTAGATGGAACATCCATTATCAAATTCAATTAAAATACAAAGTCTTTACCATAAGTTTGAAAATTCTACCTCCAAACTAAGAACTCTAACGAAAGATATATAATTTATATATACACGCTCGTTCAAACAAAGGGATAAGCAGTTAAAGAAATTAAATTGGCCAATCGGTTAGCTGGATGTGGAAATTTGTTTCCAAATATCTGATGTGTTTTCTTTTAGTTAATGCACTGGTATTGAATCAAGGCATTTAAATTCTGCTTCTCTAAATCCTACAGCGAAAACGTTTTCTTGAAATGCTACGATCTTACAATATCATTGATTTGAGGTAAACCTCCTGACTCTCAAAAAGAAATTTTAGGTATTACAAGTCTTCTAATAAATGATATACAAATGTACTTTACTGAAAAATATCGCTATCATGGCAATTGTTCATATATGAATTTTATTAATGTCCATGACTGTGTAATTTATACATTTTATTTTATCAATTCTTTTTGAAAATTATAATTACACCAAAAGCAATTTTATAACAGAAAACGAAGAAAATAAATGAAATACACGTAATATAGAACAAGTGAAAAGATAAGACAAATCATTTCAGAAAAAAAATATTCTTCAGTTTTACATATGCTCTGTTAAATAAAGCAAAATTAGAATGGTAGTTGTAAAAAAATCTTTAAAATGAAAGATTAAAGTTAATCATATTATATTAGGAAAATTGTCAAATCTCCAAAATTTTTGCAGAAAATCAGCAATGCATTTACTTATTGCATTGCAAATTTATAAACAAATATATTTTTGGTTTAAAAACGATAGGTATCCAGGCATTCAGAAAAATTGTCACAATTTTTATACTTATTTGGTATTTTTTCGTCTTCTATTTTCGTCATTTTTTCTATAATACATAGTGTAAAAGGCTTTTGCCATCATTGCAAAACACCACAAATCACTTCTTATTTCATATCATGCTAATAAGCTTTGGTATCTAAGGCTGGATTAAAAAAAATCTCATTTCTCTAAAACTGTATTATTTTCTTATTTCCTTTTATAGGGTACAAATGTCAACTTTTATAAGACCTTTTCTAAGACTCCAAAACGTATTAAGTCTTATGAAGATGAATATGAAAATTGTTGCATGAAAAAAAAAATTTTTAAGATTCATTTTGATGCATTTCAAATTAAATATGAATTTTTGGACTTATCCTTCTTAGCTGAGGATCGGATATCCTTAACATCAGTTAAAATTTTAAAAAGAAAGATATAATGTTATTGATGGAGTTTTTTCTTTATCTTGCAACTGTTTTTAAATATTGTATTTATATACTTTATTTTACTATAACCTCGTCTACTTAATTTGGTATATAGTTGTATTATTTATATATTTTGATATATTTTATATTCCTTTATTACCAATTAAGTTGGAAGAACACACAATAAAAATCGTGGAGTCGTTGCCACTATCATGTTGTACACAGACTAATAAAAGCCTTATAGGAACCCTTACAGGTGTCATAACAGTATTACACTTTGGTTCACGTCAAATCATGGCTGACGCAAAATAATCCCGGAATCTTCCCTTCCGATTCGGGCATTTTGATACGAGACTGGAGCTGAATTTTTTATGAGATGAAAAGCAACATGTAAACTTCCTGTATTGACCAGATTTATTAAAATTTAGGGCGTGCTGATTTTTCT
>PRKT01000237.1:3539-17056 GCA_003671525.1 Saccostrea glomerata
GGGGGGGAGGGGGATTTCAATATCCTATACGTACTCAATAATATTGATGAGTAAAACTATAAAATGGACATATGGCAGGGAATAAACTTGTAAATAATAAATAAATTAAAGTAAAATAATGTCGAAGGTGATAACACAAAGTCTGCGCAGCAAACTTCTGCATAGTTTATAAAAAAAAATAATTAAATAATGTTTTACTGGGGTCGGAGAAAGAGAGATTCTTTGACTATTTTAAGATCCATATCTCTTAATTAAGCATTCTCTTTTTAACAACCCGAAAACACGTTATAATTAAATTGCAATATAACACTTTATTGCAGCTGCTTCCATGGAGTTAAGAAATGCCACTTGTGCTTTGAAAAAAAATTATTTGTCATTTAGTGAACATGCAATCTCATGAAATCTATATATATTTGATTCTCGATTTGAATACGATTTTCGTGGATACTCACACGTATGACTGATATACACAGAGAAATTTGTACTGTATTTATGAACTTACAGTAGCTCTACACAGTAGCTTATTAAATATGCCTAATTAACAAGTTTCGTTGAATTGCACGTTAATAATATAAACATTTTATAGTGTGTCAGTGTTTAAAAGACTGTGTGTATTTCAAGTTAAAATATTATCCAAGAGAATTATTCCTGAACACCAGTAATTCCGTATCAGATGTAGCTACGTAATTTTGGGAGGGTTCGGGCTTCATTAAGAAGCTTCAATGGATCGATTCCCTCTCTGGGAGTATAATCTTTTGATTTGAACTTTGAAGCGACATTTCATATCAACAAGTAGTCCTATAGAGCATACGGATAACCTAAAAGTTTCTGAAGATATTTATAGGTTTGGAAATCGGATGCACAAACACTATGTTCATATTATATGTCAAGATGACAATATTCTGAAGGTTGAAAATGAAATACATTCAGTTAATAAAAAGAATGTTTAGATTGGAGAAATTCAGACTTTTTGACTGTATTTGAACCCGATGATTTGTAGATGAATATCATTTATATTGATTTTATATGATATTATATAAGATTTATATCCCCGAGTCTAAGCAATTCTTTTTATCACATCTTTTTAAAATAGCTATCAATATTTTACACTGTGTTTTATATTACGAATCCACACTATTTACTTCATCATTTTCAGGCAAAACCCTCCCCCTCCCCCTTTATTCAACCCCAAGGGTTGTTGGACATTTTTATTCACAAATTATATTTATCACACTTAATCATAATGTGTACCATAGGCAATATTCGTGAAAAAACCCAAAATATTCGTTCCACACACACAAACGCACCTACCCTCACCCTAAAAGACCCCATTATAGTTTCCCTTAAAATGTGTAGTTGGGTATTTATTTGTGGTTGAAAGATTATTTTGGATTTTTCACAATATTTTTCTTAAGATATACATGATGAATAAGTTTAATAAATATAATTAGTGAAAAAAAAAAATCCAACAAGCCCCGGGGTTGAATATCGAAAAGGGGGGGGGTGGTCCTGTTCACAAGTACATGTACCATGTAGAATAAAGGGGTAAACTTGTAATAAAGATTGTTTACCATTTCATACACAGGTAAACCTTAATAACAATTAATATACACAATCGTTACACTGTAAATGTGTTTGAATTAAAATGTGATTTGACATATCCAGTACCAAGTGGATATAATTAGTATTAGGGAAAATCTTAAGAAATGTGTTTCATAAAAACAAAACAAATCCGCATTATGCAATATTGGATTTTTTGATAATCTTCAGGTATGATGGGGCGAGGGGTGTGTGTTAAATTTCTCTGATTCTCTGGCCTATCTACAGAACTGTAGCTCTACGAAAAAAAATATATTGGCAGACCGGAGAGCTACCATGCCACCCACTGAAAAAAAAATGTAGCTCTCCAGTCTGCCAATATATTATATTCGGAGAGCTACAGTTCTGCAGATATCTCTGAACAAGAATTCACAAAGTTTTCAATACAGAATTTATCACTAAAGCGCCCTAGACCCCCAGCCCCAGTTCTTACGCTATGTAGAGTATGAACATATGGATGGGTAGATGGAAAGGTAGTAAAAATCAAATCGACAAAATAATATTACAGATGCTTCAAAGAGGTCTTGAATAAATATTTTTAAAATAAGCATATTAAAATTGTGGTCCCACAGCTGCATTTCATTTCCGGAATTTTTCCCTAAAAGAGCTTCTCGGGTGACTCATGCATCGCTCCTCGAAGGCTTGAATGGAGCGTAGCGGAGTCAGC
Source organism: Saccostrea glomerata (assembly GCA_003671525.1). Taxonomy (NCBI): domain Eukaryota; kingdom Metazoa; phylum Mollusca; class Bivalvia; order Ostreida; family Ostreidae; genus Saccostrea; species Saccostrea glomerata. The sequence goes on from PRKT01000237.1 coordinate 5,806, forward strand.
CGAAGATTGCCGATCAGGAATTTTTCTATATTTTCAACTTTTCATGCCCGACATGTTTAAGGAATCACTGTCTAGTTTTGAGGGTATGCCAGGGCATCAACAATAGTGGGAAACATGGGATAATTTGCATAACGGGCGAAGCCCGTTATGCTAAAATTATCCCATGTTTCCCACTATTGTTGATGTCCCTGGCATACCCTCAAAACTAGACCGTGATTCCTTATATTTCCATTTTTACTTGAAATAACCATCTTAAAATAAATCGAAATACCCTCTAATTGAGGAGATTTGAAATGCACAAGGCCCCATGACGTCAAATTTTACTATAAAGAAATATTCCCAAAAAAAACACGGAACAAATGTATCGATTATTAAGTTACTGTAGTCAAATATCAACATTTATAAAATAAACAACAAAAGAATTTTGAATTATGATCAAAGTAATCTTGTTCACTTTAATTGTATATGTGACCTAGATTTAGGTTGTCGGAAGCACGAATATATATAGGCACTATGTCACTTCTCCGCCGCCATATTGAATGCAATGTTGCAGCTGATGAAACGGGAGTTGGTCAGCATGGTCAGGAAACCGATTTGTACGTATGTTAAAATAACAAAGAAGTTGAGTTGCTTAAGAAGTCGGATGGTAATGTCTGAATCAGATGATGGAGTACGTGCAGATCCACGTGGCAATGTCAATTTCTCCACGTGGCCCAGGTTCTCATGTTTACGGAAGTGGTCTCGCGAGGCCTCGGTGATATTGGACAGCGTTGCGCTAGTGACTTGCTTTCGAGCCGAAGATAATTCATTATTTATTTTGTTTGTTAAAAAGATATATCATATCAAATTACTTTGTAAACAATTAAACAAAACATCTATTTTTTCTTTAATATATTTATACGCCAGTGATATACATGCAGGTTGACACTTGACCTTTCAGTAATAGAGAAATATACATACCACAGGGTATTACGATGAAATTAACAAGATTCACTTTTGTAGTGTTTATCATAGAAAAAACAATTGGAAATGGAAATATTTTAGTTTTCATTTCTGACATTTTCAAATTTTCGTTTCTGACTCGCGCTCTTTTCAGATTGTACTTTTTTGGTTATTAAAAAAGGATTGAAGAATTCACTCACTTTCATTTACGTAATAAGAATAAATAAAAGTATATATATCAAATGTCTTGGACAAAACTTCGGTCGAGTCATTGACGTCTAATTTAGTGAACATACATGGTGATGAAAAAATTGCATGCTCATTGAATTCTTTAAAGTAAACTTAGTGCTGCATGTACAGATGTACAATACATGTACGTATATATACAAAATGTTTATTTGTTTTACCGGCTGTTTGTGTCTATATGGGTGATATGTCATTATTTATGGCATATTGTGCCAAATATGAACGCCCTATCGTATGTCATTCGAAAGTTATTACCAAAGTTGATTTATTTGAAAATTAGGTCAAACACAAAGGTCAAGCTCAAGGGGGTCAGGAATTTTAGCATGTGTTAAAATATTTTGACACGTAATGAACAGGTCAAAAATGAAAGCCTGATCTCTTCTAAATCAAAAGTTGTAAGGGAAAAATAACTTTTTTGGAAAATATGTTAAACGTGAAGGTTCAAGGTCACAAGGTCAAGATCCATAGTTTATTTAGAAATGGTCATATACATATGAAATGTGAAAGCCCTATCTTTTCCATCGTCACAAACCACGACTAAAATGTACGATCCCATCGTGGCTCGTGATTTTGTATCTTTTCTCATTCACCATTTATAACCAAGGTTCAAGTTTTTGAAAAGTAGGTCTAACTTCAAGCTCATGGTAATGGGGTAAAAAATTATAGTGTATTTAGAAAGGTCTTGTCACAGTTAAACACATGAATAATATAAAAATCTTTTCTCTGTTCTAATTCAAAAGATATGACCAAGGTTAAATTTTGTGACATACGGATAAATTTACAGTCTGACTGACAAAAAGACATATCTACGAATAAGATTTAATTTGATTAGACTCCTCGCTTTCGCGAAAGCGGGGGGATTAAATGTTTCACACGAGAGAGAGAGAGAGAGAGAGAGAGAGAGAGAGAGAGAGAGAGAGAGAGAGAGAGAGAGAGAGAATCTTAGGGAGAGAAAAAAGAGACAGAAAAGGAGATAGAGCTTTAATATTTCACAAACAATTTGGAGAACCTTTAACACACAATAGAAAGGATTTACATGTTTATCTAAATGTCGTTCAAATATAATTTTAAATTAAATTTTTCCCCTCTTTTCCCTTTCAGAATTTATTAAATGCTGCTGTCATATTTTTGATTTAAAAAATATTCTGCAAGTTTTTTTTTTAAATTTCCCGTTCAAACATTATTGTTTCAATTATTTATTTATTATTTAATTTATTCAGAACATAACTCTCCCATACCTATCTAAATAATTTAAGATTTACATCACGCTCCCAGTTAATACTCGTTCCTGACCAATTTAATTTTCCGCATCATATCAAATGTATTTGTATGAAGAATTTAAAATACAGTTTTATTTAAAAATATTTTAAATCAAAATTTCATAATTTTTAGTTTCCTTTGTATAATGAGTTGATATCACTCCAACGCTCTATAAATCCCATGCGCGGATCCAGGAATTAAAGTTTAGAAGGGCGCCAAAAGTAGGCAGGGGGTCCGAGGGAAGCCCCCGGAAGCTCCTGTATTCTAGAGATTTTGTAGGTAAAATTGAGGTCTACCGAGTAGACATTTTTACCCTTTCTCGACGAAACTATGATTAACGCTAACTATGACAATTTTAGGGGTAGGGGCGGATGCATCCCCCTTATATCCGCCACTGAATATTGTAATTGCATGCATTGTGCCTAACACAGATTAATTTTTCAAAAGGATAAATACAGTCTTTAAATTTCTAGAGATTCATGAAAAACCCAGCTTCCAAACAAAAGAACCTCCAATATATACATATATCTCAAAGAGTTGACACAGGATTTTCAGTTGTGTTGAATTCAAATTCTGAATATTACAGTTTAAATCGAATTTAGCTTTTTATTCAGGTTATCATACCCCCCCCCCCCCCCCGTTTGAAAAGTAGGGGGTATACTATAATCGGTATGTCCGTCCGTCCATCTGTCTGTTACGCTTTGGGGTACCCATCTCTTATCCGCAACTCCTCTTATACCACTGAGTGAAATTTAATGAAACTTTCACAGAATCTTTATTACATGGATCCGTTGTGTACCTCCTATTTTACTTTTTTATCCGACACATATTTTGGTTTTCCCGGCCACAGCGTTATAGTTTAAACATAATTCCGGGTAATAAAATATAGTTGACAATATCCAAAATTTCATAATTATAAGTCCATGAAAAATTAACACGTCTTCCTCTTTTCCTGAATAATTAAATTTTGATTTTTGCAGTGTAACGCTTAAAGTATATTCTGTAATTCTTCTGGTGATTTAGGGAAAATATGACACTATTTAACAAGATATAATCTAGTAAATTATGCTTTTTGTAGGTTTTCAATTGCTATACTTTAGACTAATTCTCATCAATAGATATAATTCAGTTTAAAGCTTTGATTTGATATACAACGCAAGCGGTAAATACTAAATATAAAATTTGACTTGTGGATGTTTGTTATATGTCTTTTCCCAAGTTACTAATTTCTTTGTTTATATCATTAATTCTGTTAATAAAATTATCTCTTCAATATTGTCTAGACTGGCATTAAATGTTATTTTCAATATTGTAAAATTCTCAGATGTCCCCTCTAAATTATATTCATTTCACAATTTTTTCATTACAATTAGTTTTTGAACCAATCCATATGGCTATTGTCTTACAAAGATAAGGCTTTAAACCTGAAAATTTAGCAAACTGGAAAAAAAGATCTAGTGCACTCTTCAAACCTCTTTTCAGACCCATCCAAAAATATCACGGTATCATCTGCATATTGTAATAAGCAGACTGTTTCTATACCAATGTTTTAACCCTTTATATTTTTATTGCGTGGACCCTGCGGTCCACGCAGTAAATATATAAGCGAAGTTAAACAGGATGCCATGGGCATACGACAGGCTACGCATGCGCGAGAATGCTGGAGAGTTCGCAATCGCATTATCTCGGGTCTTTCCGTTAGTCTCGTTTTCCCCAGACTCTCGCTCTCGAGACTTTGCGCTCGGGCAAAGTCTCGAGAGCGAGAGTCTGGGGAAAACGAGACTAGTCTTTCCGTCAGAGGTCGGAAAAACAACTTAGCCAGTCGGAAAGGCCCGAGAATGTGCGATTGGGAGAGTTCGCCCCCTTGCTAAGACAGCTCACCTGCGAATTCGCTCTATTCGAGAATATAACTTGTTCATTGGCAAATTTCGCTTTTAAACCTGCATATCGTATTTATTTATTTATTGGCCCTCTTAGACATATACTTTTATATATACAAACTTAAAATTAATTCTATGGCAGATGCATTTTAAAAATAGGAAGAACTTGACTTTATCGGCATTAAAAATAATTCGATATACAGCAATCAAAGTATAGTGTGATACAGGCCTGTAGCAAGAGTTTTCCATATGGAGAAAGGGGGGGGGGGGCTGAAAAAAAAATCTGCGTTCTTGTGCTACACGTCTACCATCAGGTATATTTTTCAAATTATAGATTTCTTGGGTATAAATCCAGAACAGATGTCAAGTCCCAGCCATTATGGGGTACATGTATCATTTAACAGTGCCGGATCCAGGAATTTCGTCACGGGGGGGGGGGGGGGGCGCCGTAGAAGTCCGAAGCCGGGTCAGGTGGCTGTACCGAAGCTCCCCATGGGTCTAAGGCAAGGTCCTTTTTCTTTTTGTTTTGTTTTTTACGAATATGAGATGTGTTTGCCTTGATTTTAGGATAATGGACGTATACTTACAAAAATTTCAAACGGGGAGGGGGGGAGGGGCGCACGCCTGGCGCGCCGGACCTGGATCCTCCTTTGATCAATATAGCCCAATTTTGAAAAATGACAAAACTATATAGGCCAATCGGAGATAACATTTAACAATTTTGCTATGAAAGTACTGTCAGTCAAAGTATGCAGATCATAATAGAAACTGTGATCAAACTTACATGAATATTCACTAAACCTAGAAATTGTCTTGAATTGACTGAATTTCGGTTAGAAACACATGCATATGGTCCACGTATTGTAGTCCTTTTTTAAAGGACAGCAACTTGTTTTGTCTAATAAGGCGACCCATTATCTCGACACAAAGATTGGAAATATATGATGAGACAGGGTCTCCTTTACGACACCATCTCCCTATTCAAAAGACTTTGGAAAAAAATACCATTCTGCAAAACACATAATGTGGCATTTTTATATAATACTTAAATTCATCTAATAATCACAGCCAAAATTAAAATATTCTTAAGTCTTCTACATAAATCTTAAGAAAATAGTGTCAAAATCTATAATTAACATCATCCTTGGGATTTGTTTTTCTTTTGTAATATGTGGAACATCATAGATAAATCGAGTATTTTCGCCTATGAAGTTGTTCTTCCAATTCAGATGTCGCAATAGAAAGTTTTTCATCAGTTTCGTGAGAATCATTTAAATTTCTGATGATTTCTAATTCTTGTATTTTTCTTCTTCTAAAAGATTTTCTTCTCGGTTTCTTTCCTATTCCTTTCTAGAACAATACTTTATAGTGTTTCCTCTTACATGTATCTCAAGTAGTAGCATTTCTAGGAATAATTGGTCATCAGTTATAAAATTAATTTCTGTGTTTTCTATGTCCTTAATCATTACACGATTAAACGGTGTAACTGGATACTTAAGTTTAATTCTATTTATTGCGTCTTTAACTAATTTTAAATAATAACTTTTATCTTTTAAGAGAGAGTTATTAAACTTCCAGAACCCTTTACCCATCTTAATCTCTGAAAATAAAATATGAAATTCAATAATTGAGTGATCAGTTCTGTATCCAGACTTTATTTCAACCTTTTGTCCTATCTTTGCATGTTGTTAAATTACCATTATTATAACTATCATGGTATGGGATAGACATTAGAGGATGAATGAATTAATTACTAGAATACCGATTTCTGGATGACTGTTTATATGTACACACTACATGTATAATGTATATGTCGAATTGTGGGATACACATGTAACTATCGTCACTATACATGTGGGTCACTGTACATATGAATAAACAATATATTATGGGATAGATAAAGTGAGTTTACATGTATATATGTGCCACTCTGAGATTCAAATCTTAAATGCGCATGCTGTAAAAATCTATTGTTTGTGGGTCACTATATATATGTATATACTGAACTATGGGATATATATATATACTGTAAGGAAAAAGAAACGTAGGATAAACTATTGAGGTGAATTAAATATGTTTTTCCTAAAAATTTTTTTTTTATTTTTCCTATCTAACCTTTAAAATCATCTTTCAAAAAGATATAACCAAATGCCCATTTGATTTTGTCTAATAATTCATGAGTTATTGAGGCTCAAATGACGATACCCCCAAAATGGAAAATCGAAAACTCTCATTATCTTCAATGTCTCTCCCGTGCATCTGTCAGACCCTTATTTCTCCTTTGCATGGAATTTCATCAGAGTATTTATCTTTCAAACCATGGCTATATTTGGTACGGGTAACCACGCAAAAAAATAAGTCAAACGGCGCACGCATGCGCCAGTGAGAGGAATACAACAGTTGACTGGCTCAAAAAACCAAATTGCGGAATAGTTTTTTTTTTCAAATTTCGTATGAATGGAATGATTATAATAGTCTACTGTATAGATGACTGTTTTGTGTTAGTAAGGTGGCGATTCAAATGATGGCAGGACTTATAACCAGCTCTTAATATGGCTCTGTTTCGCGTTAACGTCAGTCGTCGTCACAATTGTTTGATAACCATTCCAGACCCTCTCTGACAATAGGTAACAAGTTTTATGGGGTAATTTACAAGAATCTGCTTAGTAAACCGTTGTTGCCTTTTTCATTAGTTAGGCATTTCGAAAACAAGACCCCATTGAACTTCCATAAACTCTGCCAGTTTGAAAGAAATTCATAATGTCTCTTAATATTGAAAAACGATGTGCATACCTCATATGCATCAAATAATGCAACAAGATTTGTTGACAAACTCGTCGTTATCAAATTGCACGTGTTTTGTGCTTTTTAGCGTTTTCCCTACGTGATCACAAAAATTTTACGGTTGAGTAATTCTGATTACTGATTTTAGTGCGCAGTTACTAAATTTCTCCTATGACCAAATTTTGTAATTTTCGGTCATGTGGTCAAACTTTTTTCGAACATTATGCATCCCTGCGTTTCTTTTTCCATTCAGTATTGCACATGATTTTAACTAAATAAATTGTTGATCACTGTATTTATGTACATGTATAATAAATTGTTTGAAAAATATACTGCAGGTGATTTTAAGTAATTGTGGGCCACTGTATAATTATGCATATAAAGAATTGAAGGAGAGGGGGGTTACTGTAGTGATTGTACCAGTTTGTGGGTCCCTGTATATATGTATATAATGGATGCAGGATAAATATATTGCATGATTTTAACTAATTGTAGGTCAATGTATATATGTATTTAATGAATTGTGGGATAAATATATTAAACGTGATTAAAGCTGATTGTGAGTCATTCTTTATATATATAAAATAAATTGTGGGATAAAATTATTTATCGCATGTGATTATAACTGATTGTTGGTTATATGTTATAAAGAATTGTTGGATAAGTAAATTAGTAATTAAATTAAATTGTTTATTATAACGACATGTGTTATCATACGAAACAATCATATGAGAAACATATAATACAAATATTCAAGCACTCGGTCCATCGGACCTATATGTCACTTTTAACAAAAATAAAGGAATTATGTATACCGCTACACAAAATTATTACACTTAGCGGTTTTCTGTACATCAAAGATTGCATATGCATGTATGATTAATATAAATATTTTGGAAAAATGCGTTAGGAAAATGCGTTCAAAGGAAAATAGAAGTATTTAGATCCGACATAGAAAAAGTTGGATTGCATTATATGCTTGTAAATAAATCTGATCTGTATTTCAAGGACTAGTATTCAGTACAATTCAATAAAAAGTGGCACTCGTTCTCTGCTTCATCTTTAGAAAAAAAATTTATAAATATACAGCACCTGATTATACCTGGTTGTGGGTCACTGTATGTATGTATATAAAGAATGGGGATGGGGGGTGGTGGTTAATGCAGTGATTATACCAGTTTGTGGGTCACTGTGTATATAAGTATATAATGGATTGTACGATAAATACATTGCACTTGATTAAAACTGATTGTGGGTCACTGTACGAGGGGTTATCAAAATGTTCGTGGACTGAGGCTATAAAATTAGCACTATGTAGTCTGTGCTTTCAAATTTTTTTTGGAACATAAAACAACAAAAATGGAAGAAATGTTGAAAATTTTAGCCTGATACGTTCATTATTTGCCAAATTATTATAAAATAAAAATGACATATGATCACCCGGCGCTGTCTCCGTTCAAATTCATGACGTCCGACAACGTCATTGTTTTTCAATGTCCGGTTTTTCTGCTTTGCGGTTTTCAAGGAATATAAAAATTAAAGTGGATTTATACATTCGGAGAGGTTCCTCGCTTGATTGAGTCAGCTTATTTAGCTTTTTGGAGTTCAACGTCTACAACACATGAACAACGTGATTATTTGAGGTGATTAATTTTCACACCTTGACTACAAATTGACATTAACTGTGCATCCCTTTTCTCTCTGAATCTATTCTGACATTAAAAGACAAGTACAGTGCCTATAACAGTTTTAAGGGGTAAAACTATGAAAATGTTGGATAAGGAAACCCGTCCGCCATTTTGATGTCACATTCAGGGCCTTATTTCTTTTTAACCCTCCATGTAAAATTTAGGATAAAATTTCACAGAACTTCCAGAATGAAGTGAAAATACCATATTGTATGAAACAATTGTGTCCCAACACAAACCTGAACTAATGGGATATTTAGATGTCAAATGTTCATATCAAAAGAATTTTTCTCAGTTACACTTAAGTTGTAAAAACGTCGTATTCGAAGTTGGGCCGCCTGATGATACCATTGCTTACAAAAACATTTCTAATTTATCAAAAAATAAAACTTATGATTAATGGTTTATTCTTTATATAGAAAAAATAATGCTCACTAGATATTTTAAAATTCATTGATGTACCTAAAGCGTTTTTAATTTTATGGCGCTAGTCCACGAACTTTTTGATAACCCCTCGTATATATGTACATAATAAATTGTGGGATTAATATAGGGCAGGTGGTTAAAACCATGGGTCAATGTAAATATGTATGTAATGAATTGTGGGATTAATATACCGCAAGTGATTATACATGATTGTGGGACACTCTATGTATAATAAATGTAGTGATCATCGCTGTTTGTGGGTCACTATGTATATATATACATATATAAATAATATTGTGGGGCAGTTGATAGTATAAATTAAATTGCGAGAGAGAATATCTTGTTAAGATTCTTATAAATAATGTATGGCAGTGAATCATTATTTAATATTATCCGAAAGTACTTAAATATGATATTGAAAATTTTGTGGAATAAACAAATTGCGCGTGATTAAAACTGTTTGTGAGTAACTATTTATATATAAAATGAATTGTGGGATAAATTATCGCACGTGATTATAACTGATTGTGGGTCACTGTTTATATGTTATAAAGAATTGTTGGATAAGTTAAATGTTTATTATAGCGGCATATGCTATTATAAAATACACATACAATCATATGAGAAACATTTAATACAAATATTCAAACACTCAGCCCATCGGACCTATATGCCACTTTCAACAAAAATAAAGTAAATATATACCGCTACACAAAATACTACGCATAGCGGTTTTCTGTACAACAAAGATTGCATTTGCATGCATGTATGATTAATATAAATATTTTAAGGTCTGTCTAGGAAATTGAGTTAAAAGGAAAATAAAAGTATTTAGATCCGACATAGAAAAAGTTGGATTGCATTATATGCTAATAACGAAATCTGTGTTTTGAATATTCTGTTCAATTTAAAAAAAATGGCACTAGTTTTCTACTTTATATTTAGAACAAAAAATACATAAATAACAGCACGCGATTATTACAGATTGTGGGTCACTGTATGTATGTATATAAAGAATTGGGGGGAGGAGGGGGTGGTGGTTAATGCAGTGATTATACCAGTTTGTGGGTCACTGTATATATGTATGTAACGGATTTTACGATAAATACATTGAACTTGATTAAAACTGATTGTGGGTCACTGTATATATACAGCGTTTGTACGTAATGAATTGTGGGATGAATATATTGCAGGTGGTGAAAACTGTGGGTCATTGTTTATATGTATATAATGAATTGTGGGATAAATATACCGCGTGTGATTATACATGATTGTGGGACACTCTTATGTATAATAATGTACTGATCATCGCTGTTTGTGGGTCACTATATATATAACATTGTGGGGAAGTTGATTGTATAGATTATATTGCGAGAGAGGATATCCCTAGAATATCTTAAGATTCTCATAAATAATGTATCGCAGTAAATCATTATTAGTATGATCCAAAAGTACTTGAAAAGTAATATTGAAAATTTTATATTGAAATAAGCGAAACTGTTCTTAATAATTTATTCTATTTTGTACATAAGTAAATATACATGCATGTATATATCTATAGATATTTTATCAAACATTAATTTTTATGTCTTTTCATTGTGCATTGCAACAAATAATATATAGCATAAGATAATATTGCGGGTCATAGAATTCATTTATGAAGAGGATTGTGCGATGTATATAGTTTATCCCACAATGCTCTATATATATAAATGTTTTGACCCACAATTATATTCATCATTTTTAATATTAACTCAAAAATTATATTATATATTATATAAGGACCATATATAACGCCTAAATTATGAATATGGCATAGCTATGCAATGTAGAAATGCGAGATCCCACAAACCAGCTTAGATGATCGATGCCCACAAACAACCTCATATACCTATATATATATATATATATATATATATATATATATATATATATATATATATATATATATATATATATATATATATATATATATATATATATATATATATATATATATATATATATATATATATATATATATAT
>PRKT01000237.1:18489-39306 GCA_003671525.1 Saccostrea glomerata
TGATGAAAGGTGTTGGCAAACGTAATGAATGCCTCGAGGCTCTCGCGACATTCCACCCACTTCATCTCTATATCGTCAATGAAACGCAACCAGCTATGGGGCCTAAATGGTGCTTGAAGTAACAAGTTACGTTCCAGTCTGCCCATGAAGACATTGGCATAAGACGGTGCCATTTTCCTACCCATAGCAGTGCCATTAACCTGCAGGTAATGTTGTCCATTAAACATGAAGTTGTTGAACTTGAGAACATGTTCAAGGAGCTTAGCAAGGGACTCGGTAGAAGGAATTTGTATGGATCTACTATCCCAGACTTCTCTAAAGGCTTCGATACCCTCATCGTGTGGAATATTGGTGTACAAGGATGTGACGTCCATAGTCACAAGGAGGGTATGATCTGGGAGGCCAGTAGAGGGCGTCTTGTTAATGTAGTCCGTGGTGTGTCCTTGAAATAGGATGGCAAACTCTCTACGTGTGGACGGAGATGTAAATCAATGAATTCAGAAATTTTCTCCGTGGGGTCTCCAATTGCGCTGACTATGGGGCGACCTGGCATGCCTTCTTTGTGTATTTTAAGAAGCAGATAGAATTGTCCTGGTCTACAGTCAATAGGATTTAAGGTATCATAGACGTTGATACCAATCTCAATTTTCTCAAACATATCGTCAAGAGTTTTGGTAAAGGCGGTGGAAAATTCTTTAGTAGGGTCAGAGTCCAGTTTCTTATAGTTCGTCTGAGAGTTGTCTTTGGGCCTCCGCCATGTAAGTCTCTTTATCCATTACTACAACTGTAGAGCCTTTGTCTGCTTTCTTAATTACAATGTCATCCCGATTTTTTAATGATTGTAAGGCAGATCTCTCTTCCTTACTCAAATTGTCGGGAGTCTTGTCTGGCATTGAAAGGAGCTTCTCTATGTCTGACTCAACGGCGTCAATATACGACTCAAGCGCGCCGCACTTGCCCGGTGCAGGTTCCCAGTCACTCTAGCTTGGGCTTATAGAGTTTGTGTTCCTCTAGGTCGTGCAAATCTGGCTTGGAAGAGTCGTATGAATTTACTTCGGAGTCTTTTCTAGAGAAGTGCTCCTTCAAACGAAGTCTCCGGAAGAAAGCTCGGGCGTCCTCTCTGACTTGTTTTTCGTCGACCTCATGTGGCGTGGGGCAGAAATTTAGCCCCTCGGAAAGAAGTGAGGTCTCCGATTCGGAGAGAGGCGCACTAGATGTATTGAGCACTGGGCAGACGTCAGGAGTTTGTATGGGTCCGTCCCTCGCGATTGTCTTAATGCGTTTGAAGCGTCTCGAGCGGGGTTTACGTGTTTTGTTAACTCTGGCCTCTGACCAGTTGTTCCTAGACTGTGGAACACTGTCGCGGAGAAATTTCTTTTTTTGAGTCTTGTTGACTTTATCGGTACTTAGCGGTATCCTTCAAAAGAACCTACCAATTCTCCATTCAAACAAACAAATGGCAGAGGTCTTTAAGGAACCCCCATTGGCTGCATACAGACGCCCAAGGAACCTAAAGGACATGGTAGTAAGAACCAGACTGGACAACCCATTACCTAACGGCGTCTTTAAAACTTGCTCTGACAGAAGATGTCTTCTTTGTAAGCACAGCGCTGACTCAGACAGTTTTAACAGCCCTGTTACAGGCCGTAGCTACAAAATACTAGGGAATTTGTCCTGTCGTACTGACAACTGCATTTATCTCATCAGTTGCAAAGTTTGCTCCAAACAGTATATTGGTGAAACAGGAGATCTCCGCAGGAGAGTCAATAACCACCGTTCGACCATTAGGACCAAAAAACTCAATGAACCCATTAAATAATGTTAGATATATATTTAATAGATATTACAACAATAGGTGAAATATAAGAATTCATGCTCTTCAAAAGCGCAGTATGTAACTTCAGGGAAAAATACATGATGGTTTTTTTATTACAGTACTTTTCCATTACGAATAAAGTTATTACCTTTAAATGATTTGATAATAAGTGAAAAATCTGATTATAGAAAAAATAACCCAGAACAACAGGTGTCAACCAGTATATTTTAATGTGAATTTCTGTGCTGTAATTGTTATGACATGTATGCATTTGAATAGATTTCAGAATACATAAGAAAGTATTACAAATATGTTTTGAAAGAACTGAACTGCAAAAGAGTGAAGCGACAGAAATAAGAAAGCATCATATGTGCTAAGGTGGGGGTTAATGTTTTCCTCTCAAATGAGTGAAAATAAAATAGAAATGTATACTAGGAGGGAATTCCTCCTTTTCAAGCAACAGTTATATATTACTTCCCTGAAGTTATATTTGTACAATAGAATTCCAAGAGAGAAATCTCCCTACAACCCTATACCAAAAGAATGTAAAGAGAGAAATATCTGTTTCATACCTGGATAGTTAACTTGACAATGAAATGGATGGTAATCTAACAACCAAGCTCTATGATAAACGTGATGACTTTAACATTTCTATCGTTAACTTTCCTTACTGATGCAGCAATATAACTTCATCGCCTGCATAATTATGGAGTTTATATCTCTCAGATGATTCGATACGCAAGAGCCTGTTCTACGTATGAACAATTTCTAACAAACAAGGTAAATTATTGACAAACAAAATGATAAAGCAAGAATTTCAGCTGTCTAGATTAAAGTCATCATTTCGTAAGTTCTTTGGTCGATACAGTGATCTTGTCAGCAATACCAATTTATCAGTGAGTCAAATGGAGACTGACGTTTTTGATAGAAATTGTTAATCCATTATTATATACTGAATTGTCGATGGATTTTTGCGTATTTCCCGATCATGACAAGAAGCACACGGCGGGTGTTATTAATCGGCAGGGGATGCTCACTTCCCCATGGCACCTTATCCCACCTATGATATTTTGGAGGTCCGTGTTTCTTCTGCTCTTATTTTGTATTGTTTAATGGACTTTTGATCTTGAATGATGTTCGTTATCTCCATATATTTCACTCCCTACATCTCTGTACCGATATATTGCCAAGAAGGAAAACTCTTTACTAATTAAATGTTAAGTAAGAAAGCTCACTACAACTCTATACCAATATAATGCCAAGACAGCAATCTCTGTACCGATAAAATGCCAAGGGAGAAAGCTCCCTACAACCCTTTACAAATTCTTGTGTACAATGTAATCAAAAATAAAAGATATTGGTTAGGGTTATATCAAAATGTAACGCTCAATCATGAGTTGTTCTCCTACAAGAAGACATGAAAAAACACATCACGTTATTTTCTACTTTAGTCTTCACCAGTCTTGTAGTCATGATAACAATGACATAGAAAACATAAAGTACAAACAGTATGAGGTCCGTGTTTGCTCTTTTGATTTTGTACTTTTTTGTGGACTTTAATATTGAAAACTGTTCGTTATCTCCATATCCTTCATTACTTACCTTTCGCAAAAATGCTATTTGTGTCTTGATATTTCTAAGATTTTGATGATTGGGAAACTTTATATGAAAGTGTCTCCATTCGTGTCCTTCTTTTTGGAGCATTTCTCCTGGATTTAAAATATTTCTAAACGTGTGAAGAAAATAAAAAGCTCAAGAAAATGATTATTCCATGTGACGAAGTCAGAATGGTCACAACAAACAAGAAAAATGAAATTTGCAATAAGCTATCAATAATCTGCAATATCAAGACCCCGTCAGAAAAATAGCTTGGTAAAAATGATCAGCTCGGATCGATTTTCTCGTGATTTTTGAATATCTATGTCAAGGTCAATATTGGTGATGGTCATAACAAACATTATAACATTATAAACACATGTCAATAGAAGAGGGGCTATAAACGTTACGATGTTTTGAATAAAGCTTTCGACAAAACACACATTGACACCATAACCTATTTCTCCATCTATATAGTAAGATAACAGTACGTTGACGCACACGATCAAAAATGGAAATGTGTAGCTAAATAAAGTGTACTTTACAAAAAGCTTGCTTGCTTCGCTAGCCTGGTTAAAATTGTTAAAATTGCTGGCATTAATTCTGCGAAAAGTTTATTAACATGTGCAAGCAACAAATGAATATACAACAACATAGACATAACTAAAAGTAATTTGATAAACTCCAACTATCTGACGGAAAAGAGTTTCTTTGTTTAAAATATTGGCTATTGTTTACGTAAGCTGCATACATATTAAAGAAAACGTTGTACTCATTACATTCATTCCAGGAAGTGTGCGCAAAGCAGGTAATTTCAGATAAATAATGAATAGGAGGATAATAGACAACATACTAATAAAATCGAGAATTGTTGTTAAAGTTTCTAGTACTTCCAATAAACCAGTTGCCTCAGAATGGAAAGATTGAAAGTTGTTACAGATTCTGACATCTTTATTGTAATCCATAACGTACATATATATGTACTCTCCAAGATAAAAAACTTCCTTTGAGTCTTTGACCACGATACGGTAGTTTTTCTCGTCAAAGTGAATATTATTTGCCTTAATAATGCGTACACGGCATACCAATAGCGTGCTTACAATTATTCCATTGTCAGGGCGATGGAATACAATTGTATCACAATCTTTTTTTAATGAGTAGTAATCATCCTCTGGTATTAATTTCGAACTCATTAGCGTTTTACTTAAATTACAAAAACTAATGCCGTTGGGCTTTCAACAGTATGGTTAATCTTTAAAAGATAAAGCGTTTGTAGCAAATTATTTTCAATAGTTTGTCTAAAAAATGACTTAGTATTTTTGTTACAAGCCAAAAATAATGCAGTGTTGTTTGCAATTCAATGTGAAACAACCTTTGATGGTAAACTTTGACATTACTTGGATCAGCTAGAAGATACAAATTGACAATTCGACAAGCATTACCAAGGGTAGAATTTTCTAAAACGTTATAAAGGGCAGATCTTACTTTTGATAAGGCATTTTCTGTGTTGTTCTGTAAAGACGCTACTCGTAGACTACATAAAATATGTAGATTATAAGGCATTTGGCTGGGAGAAGGGATGATACGTTTGCAGGTTTCAGCAATTAAGATTCGTCCAGGGTAACAAGCATGTTCTGAAGACTAAAAAAAGTCTGAATTATTATTATTTCTTCCTAAAAATAAAATCGCTGTGTTTTAAATTGAATTGAAGTAATTTATGCTACATTGTGAATAGCCAGAGACAAACATGAGAAAAGAGACCAAAATTCTATCAAATCACCCTGTGACTCCTGAGTTTTTTTTAAAACAACAAACATCATGTTAAAGCATATCGTACAAAAGATAAATTTATAAACAAAAACTATATCTATGAGAAATGAAATCTTGATTCTTTGAAGGCATCATCAAAATATGGGGGGAAATGATAAAATGCTATTGAATGGCATACTTGCCTTGGACTTATTTTCAAAAGTAGAAGTTCGCAACATCATTTCTTGGAAAAAAAATTTTCTCATTGAGTTTTCCTTAGGTGGTGGGTCATATCCCAAAACAGACTTGCAGTCTTTGGAAATGTGAAGTATGTCTTTTTCACTTACATCTTCCATACAATGAGAACAGAATATGTTTTTATAAGGGTGAACATGATCAAGGTTTTGTTCATTTGTCAATGATAAACAGACTTTTCTGTACACCAGGTGCTCGATATTTGATTCCTTACAAAACATTACTTTGTCAAAAAGTTCTATTGTATTATCCGAATTGCACAGTTTGTTTGCAGAACCCATTTTCATATCTGCAAGCAGTGGAGAGAAACTGGTGACTAGTATTTTCGTACACCCAATTTTCATTTTCACTAACATATTTGTGTAAATTCTTACATTAATTTTTTGTTTCAGTAGTCATCATAGTATCTATATCACATACTACTACACCTTGAATATTGTATATGATGTCACATTTGTCCTTTAAAGCATGTGCAAGAACTTGCCTAAAGTGTAGCGGAAAATCGAATTGTAATCTGGTGTCACAAAAAAGGTTTATATCCAAAATTTTATACGGATCCGAGGAAAGGGAATTGTTGGCGATCGCATAATTTGTGTTGCAAAGAAAACAAAACACGCTTTTGTATGTTACACTGTATGATAATACGGGAAAGTCAGTCATTCGATTCTCCCTCACACAGTTGTTTAATCTGTAAGTGAAGCATTTTGTTCGCTCTATTCATTTTATCTTCATAACATATGTTCACAACCTGAATTTTTTTCACTTCAATATTTCTGTATCCGGTCCTTGTATTGCTGATGCACTTAATCGGATAAATTAATGCCGTTTCTAAACAACACGTACAGGTTTTTTTTAACAAACATGAAAATGCAAAGTCACAGTTTTTAATAGTAAAGTTTTGTATGGCAAGTGGTAAGAAGTCGTTGTTACAAATACTATTTGGGTAGTTGGCGGCCATTTTGAATATTAAGGTTTTTTGTTGATCTGTTACTTAAATCTGTAATTAATGTTTACAATTCCTTTTATCTTTATTCCAAGAAGCCAGATGCGACATTTATAAAGCCTTTAATAAATGTTGGAATATTAATGGGCACTATAATGCTAATCCTTTTCGACTTAAGGGCTTAATTAACTTTATAATCTTATAGAGGGGCACGGTACATACACATATACATTTGGGTAAGCGAAAGAACAGATATGTAAACGTATACCTTTTCTTCAACACTAAAAAAAATATTACTTACTTTTACTCAAATCAAATAAACGAATTACTTAATTCAAGTAATTGTTAAGTAAAACAGTTTGTAACCATAGCAATAATGATAAGTAATTCATAGTATTTATTAGTAATTTTTAGTAATATATTTTTATAGTATAGAAGCAGTAACAAGTATATAAACAACTTAAAAAAATAAAAAAAAATATTATTACTTAGTATTTGAAATACAAAGCATTTTGGGTAATTCAGGAGAGGTTTTGAGAAGACATTTACATAATGTAATTTAACAAATTACTAACTTAAATCTCCAAGTTCTTTTTGTTATTCACATGTACATTAAATCGTATTTAATGTATTAATTTGTTTTTGTTTCCCTTTAGTGCAAATGCCAAGGTTTACCTGTAACTGTCCATTCTGTTTGTTTTAACTGTTCATTCTGTTTGTTTTAACTGTCCATTCTTTTTGTAAACACTTGTCCATTCTTAAAAAGAATGGACAGTTTTCAAAAAAGAATGGACACTTACAGGTGATTTAATGGATTTTTAGGGTAGTTTGCTCAACAATAAACTATAGAGTGGACTACACAAACAAACGTTTTACGTCACAATCATGTTTTAACCTCAGAATAAGGCATGCATGAAGAGTTTAATAGTGATTTTGATAAAACTTGTTACAATTTTAGAATACAACATGAAAACAGTACTGTTGAACATCACTTTATAATTTTTGTATTTTTTTTATAAGTAAAAAATCTGATGGAGATAAACACTCAAAAGAGATCCCCTGGGACCATTTAAAGAATATGCCGGTCAAAAGCTCTATGTACAGAGCTTATGTTTATGTTGTAAAATCCGATGCCGATTCTGATGCCGACGACGACTCTAATTCTGTTTTATTATCAACCTATCATCTCCCTGTTTGGAAGATAAAGCAATAAATATAACTGTTAATATTTTTTCTTAACATGATAGACACAATGTTTATGACACACTGTGAATATTTACGAATATAAGTTCCTTATTCCGTTATATCTTTTGTCGCTATTAAGTATGTGCATAAATACTAACTAGTATCTGGAACACGGAAATTCTCTTTTTAAGCAATAAAATGCTAAAATTAATAGTTTTGATCTTTCCCTTGTTCATCTTCAAAGGTAAGTGATGACATTGCTAATCCTCACATTAAAGGAACAGAAATGATAGTCCAGAGGAAGTTTAGGATAAAGTGTAGCTTACTATTGGCGGAATTATATATTCATTACCTGTACGCAGGTAGGTTTCTTATCACAATTTGCTGTTGTTAAAGTATTTGATATAAATATCAAATCTTGCAATAAAAACAACACTGTCTACTCATATGCAAGTGTAATTTCATCAGTCTCTTAAAAGTGACAAAGATGCGTACACTGTAGTTCTAAAAACTATACTTCCGCATTGTAGAAAAAACTAATTTTTTAGATAAATATTGACTCAAATTTTGTTCCTTATCATGTTCATCACGCTTGTCAGCGAAACAAGCAATCGTTAAGTCGAAGGTTGGCTTACACAGGGTGTTTCAACAAGCATTTCCCGACTTTTGATGTCTATATTTTTGCACAATAATAAAATATCTATGAAATTATAACTGTATTTTAAAGACAATGCATTTTCTTGCAACATCATTGTGATATAAATTAAAGTCATTTCATCTTTTCCATTTAGTTTTGATAGCATCCTAAAAGATTAGTTTGTGAGATTTTTTTCCTTCAGAATTGGATCAATGGATTTTTATAAATTAAACAATACAAGCAGAAAATCTCCAAAATCAGCAATATTAGTGCATAAGATTTTGAAATTAGAAATACTCGTATAAAACCAGCTTTCTAGGAAACAGAATTTTCGTTTAAAATATCCAAATATATGTCATAAAGGACTTCAGAGACAAATGAGATGGTGACTGAAAATATTGTGACTTTTTAAAACACATAAAAATGACGTTAAATTGAAAACTGCCACTGATGTTCAAACATTAAAAATGCCTGTCTTAATTTTAAGAAAATGAAACATAATTACTTCAACTCTCATATTGATAAAATTGTTTGGTTATGTGGTTTTCATTTTTGCAAACAAAAAATAATTCGTTAATACTGTCTAACTTTATACTGAAACCGCAAACTCGGGAAATGTTTGCTGAAAGACCCTGTGTGTTTTTCACAAAGTGTTAGACTATGATTTGCTAAAATCATGACAAGAGACACATAACGGGTGTCACAGGTCTTAAGGGGATACTAAGGTAATCCTCCATTATACTAGCTGATCCTATTTCTGATGTTTATAGTTGTCCATGTTTTCTTTGCTTCAAATTTGTATTGTTTTAATGGAGTTTAGATTTTTAATATTGTATTTTATTATAGTATTTCATAACAATATTGTTTCTAAACTTGTACGTATTCCATTTACGTAAACAACAGACAGTAAAATACTACAAAAAATTAATAAATCTTTTTTTTTCAGGCTACTCTGGAATCCTCGTGAACTCCAAAGTTGGAGATGACATTTGTCTAAATTTTTCCACAATTGGAGAAGAAATAACACATTTTATTGTAAGAAATGGAACAGCGTTGTGTTATCGTGCGTCTGTCATTGCTCGTCCAATTCCAAACGGGTGGCCAAACAGAACTTTTAGCTGTAATGCATCGGGCGAACAAATGTCTATTTGTATTACCAAATTACAGAAGGAAGATTCCGGGCAGTTCTCTTTGAGGATTGGTGTTAATGATTACAGGGAAAACGTGACTCTCTCAGTGACTGGTAAGTTGATGAATGATTCCTTCCTTAGGCAACTGATCCCACCTGCGGTGTTTCCACGGCTTCTCTTTCCTACACTATCGTGGAATCACAATAGTCGTAGGAAACCAGATATACCGACCACTATTGTCAATTAACAATGGTAATTTCCATTCCTACGTCGATACGATATATTCTGGTGAGCTTGAGAAAAAAGATACCGCAGAGTCTGACACAGCTGTTTCATAATTTGATATTTTACTTGAAAAAAAAAGAAGTTAATGGTAATCTAACAGCCAAGCTATATGATAAACATGATAACTTTTCTATCGTCAACTTCCCTTACTTATGAAGCAATATATACCTTCATCACCTGCATACAGAGTATATATATCTCAGTTGATTCGATGCGCAAGAGCATGCTCTACGTATGAACAATTTCTAAAACGAGGTAAATTATTGACAAGCGAGTTGATAAAACAGGAATATTAGCAGTATCGTTTAAATTCATCATTTCGTAAGTTTTATGGTCGATACAATGACCTTGTCAGCAAATACAGTTTATCGTTGAGTCAAATGCTGACTGACGTTTTTCATACAAATTGTTAGTCTATTATTTATGCACTGAATTGACAACAGATGTTTCCTTTCTTTCCTGATCATGACAAGGAGCACACGGCGAGTGTGACTGGTCAGCAGGGGATGCTCACTTCTCCATGGCATCTGATCCCACCTCTGATGTTTCGGAGGTCCGTGTTTGCTCTGCTCCTATTTTGTATTGTTTTATGGACTTTGAGATTGAATACTGTTCGTTATCCCCATATCCTTCTTTCAACATGTAGATTTATTCACTTTTTGTTTCCAATTGCTTTACAATTATTTTAATGCCAATTCATGATAATCACCACACTGTTTTTGTAACATTGGGATGCCAAATGACCATCTGAAACTTTCAATAAGAGTGACATTGAACGCAAACGGAATGGATTGTACATTTTGTCATTACAGCCCATTTCTTTTAAACCATTTAAGGATACATGCAACAAACACAAATTTTCTTATCTCCAACAGGGAAGAGTTTCAATGATATTTTTTTGAAAATTTCTTTCAATAGAGGTGTAATTTAGAAATTTTAATAGGGTAAGATGCTAAAATATACTTTTAAAATGTTCCCAAAAACTTTGCAGTAAGAAAACTCCACACTTTTTAAAATATGTGTTGAGCTGTAAAATTGCATTTTCACACTTTTTCCCAAATTATGTGGCTTGGCCAAAAGTTATGCTGTTAAATAAGTATCACTTGTAGAGTGAGAGAGACACACATTTTAGCATAGAAATTTGAATTTTGAGAGAAAAATTTTGTTTTTGTTATTTTTGCTTAAATAAGGTTGGGATAGAACTATTCATTGATGACGTTAAACGAAATAATAAAACGTTTGCTTGTTAGTCTCATTTAAAAAATACCACTTACTTAGATCCGCCAACGGAAACGCCACCCTACTCTCTTTTGTGCTATTTTGAGGCTGTTTACTGAAAATGAAAGTAGATTTTGAATTCAATTTACAATAATTTACAATAATTACTTTGAGAGTGAAAGCTAAATAGAGTTTACGGACTTCATCTTCCTAGAGGATTAAGTAAGAACTCTTGTGCAGCCGTTTCGGAGCTTTTTTTTTGCTAAAGTTATTAATTTATAAGTATAGATAAACAAGGAAGAAATACAAAATAAGAGAAAAATGGACGTAAGATACTTTCACCTTCTTCAATATTTAGAATTGTTTCTTTTCTTTTGTTTCAGTGAGTAAGTTTTAGGTATTTCATTTTATTTCTTATAAGGATTTTAGTATCTTTTGTTTTTTAAAAAGTATTAATTTCTTTGTACCTTTTTACTTTATGTATAAATATGTTGAAATTTTCTAAAAGAAGATTTTTCCACCTATCGTCCGACCCGAAAGGTTTACCTTGAGTCGGGAGAGGGTAAACACACATTATTTTAAAGATATCCTCATTTCCATACAATAGTTAAAGCAACGGTAAGAAAAATTTAACGTCTTCTGTGGAATAATGGACCCTTAAAAATGGCTTCACAATTTTAACAATGTTTTTCCTATTTTCCGACAGGCAAAGCCTCGCCTTTTGTATATATAGAAAAAGGGGGAGAAGGTTGTATTTCATTTTCTCAAGCCGAAACAAGAACAACTGATAGAGATATATTCCGAGAGGATAGAGTACTCTGCATGCAGTTTAGTGGAAGCATAGAAATAGGTCTTACACTTAAAGGTGCCTGGAATAGATCTTTCTCCTGTCAATCAAATACTTCACATGTTTCTGTATGCATCACCAACGCTAGTAAAGAGGATGAAGGGGTATTTACATACAAGATTTCAACTATTCTGATAGAAAACAGAACGTTGATAATAACAAGTAGGTAACATATAGATATGCGTTTAAAATCTTCTCATATAATTGTTTAAAGTACCTGGGTCCCTTTCTTCTTCCACATATTAAACGAAATTCTGCTTATAGGAAATTAAAAATGTAAACCTTTAAAAATCATTTTTTAAAAAACTATATTTCATTCTCTTTCCACACTCTAGAAAACTAACAAGGACTTACTTTTTTACACGTTGAACTTTTCATTTTTTGAAAGGTCCAAAACTTATAATTACCCCAAGAGCACCGGTCAGTGTGAAAGAGGGACAATCTTTAGTGCTGACTTGTCAGTCAACAGTTTCTGGAGGAATATATCAGTTCTTTACATTGGACAACCAGGGGAACCGTACTATGTATGGCGTTGGTGGAGGCTCGTTCAAAGGATGTTCAAATTTAACGCAATCGGCATTTATAGAGTGTAGTTTTGGAGATCCTTGGTTGTTTAATCTGACACTGTTAAAACCCATTCACAACCAGGAAGTCTACTGCAGTCGGCAATTAGGACAGGAGGGATGGAACACCAGTACAATAATCCACGTACAAAGTAATGATATTCAAAATAATATACAAAGTAATGAACATAATCAAGATAATGTACAAAGTAATGAACATAATCAAGATAATGTACAAAGTAATGAACATAATCAAGATAATGTACAAAGTAATAAAAATAATCAAGATAATGTACAAAGTAATGAACAAAACCATGATAATATAAAAAGTTATGAACATAATCAAAATAATGTACAAGGTAATGTACATTATCTGGGTAATGTACAATGTAATGAACATAATCATGAAAATGAACAATGAAATGAAGGAAGGATATGGAGATAACGAACAGTATTCAATCTCAAAGTCCATAAAACAATACAAAATAAGAGCAGAGCAAACACGAACCCACGAAACATTAGAGGTGGGATCAGGTGCCATGGAGGAGTGAACATCCCCTGCCGACCGGTCACACCCGCCGTGTGCTCCTTGTCATGATAAGGAAATAACGGGAAAAATCCGTCGTCAATTCAGTGTATAAATAATGGACTAACAATTTGTATGAAAAACGTCAGTCAGCATTTGGCTCAATGATAAACTGTATTTGTTGACAAGGTTATTGTATCAACCATAGAAATAACGACATTATGAATTTAAACGAGACTGCTGATATTCTTGTTTCCTCAACTTGCTTGTCAATAATTTACCTCGTTTTAGATATTGTTCATAAATATAAACATGATAATGTACAAAGTAATGAACATAAACATGATAATGTACAAAGTAATAAACATAATCTGGAAAATGTACAAAATAATGAACAAAATCATGATAATGTACAAGGTAACGAACATAAACGTACAAAGTAATGGACATAATCATGATAATGAACAAAGTAATGAACATAATCAAGACAATTTACCAAGTAATGAACAAAATCATGATAATGTACAAAGTAAAGAACATAATCAAGAAATACCGGTCACGGTAGCATATTGCTAGAGCGTTTGACTGTTCCTTCGCTAAGCGCTCGGCACTAGAAGTGATAGTCACGGGTCTTTCGTATATGACCTTAAAAACAGTGGTCCTGTGTCACGGTAGGCGTTGGCACGATAAAGTACCCTCACAGCTCAATGGCCCTGAGTGCCGAGTATAGTATATGTCTAAATTTGAATCCGGTCACCGGCATACAGTGACGTCTCCATATGAAAAATTCTCTCGAGGACGTTAAACAATATACAATCAATCAATCAACATAATCAAGAAATTTTACAAAGAAATGAACATATTCAAGATAATGTACAAAGTAATGAACATAATCAAGATAACGTACAAAGTAATGAACTTTATCAAAATAGTGTACAAAATAATATAACATAATCAAGATAACGTACGAAGTAATGAACATATTTATGATAACCTGCAGATACTATCCCTAACCCTACACCCTTAAATAATAATTAAAAAATAATTAACATAATCATGATAATGATAGAAAAGAAAAGAATTTAAATATGAGTAACAAAACCGAATAAACATTACAGAAAGTGAGGGAACTAAGAGTTTATGGGTCGAAAAATAACATTTTAAAAAGGGAACAATATATGCTAATTTAGATTTATAAGAACGCTATTTTTTTTTATTTCCATCACAATGTTTCATCTGATTCCACAGATCAAGTATAAGAAAACTACTTAAACATTTGTTTTATTAATCAAAAATTATATACTTACATTAAAAGCTTATGTGTCATGCAGCACATAAGGGGTTTATTTTCTGATATTTTTTATAGCTATGTATATAGCATATCTGAATTAAAAATGATACAAGATTGGATGTAAAGTATATGTCATTTACATTTAAATATTTATCGATTTTAAATTTGAATAAACTCACGTATTTTTAGCTTAATTGACTTAAATTGCAAATGAGTAGCTGATAAATACATATAGATCGGTTAATGTGTTTGATATCTTTGAAATGCAAATGCTTTGAACTGTGTATTTTATAGAAAAGTCCCATTTTTTATGAATGAAATACGTGGAAATAACGAACAGTATTCGACCAAAAAAGTCTATTAAACATTACAAATTAGGGGCGGACCATAACATATTGTGCATATTTTCATCTTATATTTTAGGATTAACAACATTGTCAGTAATGCCGGCATCAGCTGTTATTGTAAACCAGACTATTACGCTTGAATGTTTGTTCGCAAATGGTCAATTGGGAGTTTCCTTCAGCTATGGACAAAGAGGATGTGCGTTTGCATATGATATATGTAGTGGATGTCAGTTATTTACTTCACTTGAGTGTCCAAACAATCAGACCTACAGGGTATCATTAACTGTTGATTCTTCTTGGCACAAAGTAACAATGTATTGTGAACCGGGATTTGGAGGTTCAAAAAGTAACACCGTCACATTAAATGTTACAAGTGAGTAAGGGTAAGAGATATCTGACGCCTACTGCTAAAATGGTGAGTTCTGTATTTTGAGTTAAGAATATGTGGAGATGATGTTGAGAAATTAGTTCAGAAATAAATCAAGAGGAATTTTGGAAAAAAAGTTTATAAATAAAAAAAAAATACGCCTTACTTATGAATTAGAGATACATAGTCGTTTGAAAGAAAATAGATATCATTACTATGACGTAGACAATTCCTTTTATCCTAATTACAAGCATTTTCTTCACGCATACTTTTAAATCGTGGTTATCTAACCAATTGGATTGCAAAGATGATCTGAAGATTCAATTTCTTTAAAAAATATTATGCTAAAATATGAACCAGATGGGCACTGATGTCTGAAAACATATGTTTGACAGTGAATTGACTTAAGTTGACCTGAACTTCAATGCTGTAAAGCCGAATAGATGATTTCTAAATGAGACGAGTAAAAATAGTAACAAATTATATTTCTGTTCGATAGACATGTCTCATTAAATGTTTAAGTACTGCTTCCCTATGAGAGACCCTTCTTCAGTTTTACCCTCGAGATCTAAATAACTTATCTGAATTTTCATCAGTTTTAAATAATTTTGAGGCTATAATAGCCTTCGACATATCCTTATTTCTTTACTGCACACGCGATTCTCGCTCGTTTTATATTTTCATATTTCATAACGACTTTAACTGTTTTTGAAAGCTACCTTTAATAAGAATTTTTATTTACAGTTCCTGTATCTAATTTGGTCCTTACCTCGTCTCAATTAACAGTCAACAGAGGTGAAACGATAACTCTGACCTGTCATACAGACTACTGTAACCCACCAGCCAAGATCACGTGGTATAAAGCATCTTCTGACGTCACCAGTCAGGCCACGCCCACAGAAGATACAAATGAGG
This sequence comes from Saccostrea glomerata, assembly GCA_003671525.1. Lineage (NCBI taxonomy): Eukaryota > Metazoa > Mollusca > Bivalvia > Ostreida > Ostreidae > Saccostrea > Saccostrea glomerata. The sequence continues at coordinate 34,160 of PRKT01000237.1, forward strand.
AAGACCTGGTGAGAACGACCTCAGTATTGCGGTTTACTGGCGTGGTAGGAGATAACGGTCAGCAAGTGTATTGTATAGCCAGCAACACTCAGGGACGTAGTGTAGAATCCAACAGATATACCATAGACATGAAATGTGTGTACTAGAATAAGTTGAGTTTCTTTACTTTTGATAATTTTATTTAATAGTTTTATCTAAAAAAAACAAAAAACCTCAATTTTACAATACATAACTAACCATTAAAATAAAATGGTGGCAACAAACCATTCTCTTCATTCAATTCTGGAAAAGATTCTGTTAGTGCATTTCCAAAAATCATTTTACAATACATAACTAACCATTAAAATAAAATGGTGGCAACAAACCATTCTCTTCATTCAATTCTGGAAAAGATTCTGTTAGTGCATTTCCTAGAAAAGGAAATGCGAAAAAAGAGGGAAATGGTGCCATATTTCATTCTTGCATTCTTCTATTAACTTAAAGAGCCGACAGTTTTACACATTTTTCGTTTTTGAACTTTTTTGCGGTTTCTATTCAAATGAAAAATAAGAGTAGTGGTGATGTTAATTTATATATATTTAAAGATTTTATAAGTTTCTGTAGATATAGGTTGTCTTTTAGTCTTTTTTCAAATTTATTCATGAAGATTAAGGTTGACAAAAGGTTATTATCAGTAATGTTATAAATATACAAAAAATGTCTTTTCTCGTGTTTTGTGCCAACAGCTTAAAAAATTAAAAACAAAATCAACAATTGAAGGTTTAAGCAAATTCTTTGTATTATAAATCAGATCTAATCTCAAATAATGTGTAGACTTATGACTGTGACATCTTTCTTATTTTAGATTTTTCCTAATGAAAGGATTTAAAGGGTGTTCTTGAGATCGCTAAAATTTTATGACTATTTTAGATATTTCAGATGTAAAAATCTTACCAGGCACTATGTTGGAGGTAGTAACTGGGCAAAGCAATGTTTGGATCTACTGTTACACGGAGAATCCAGAAGACCATGCCGAGTACAGCTGGACTAAGATCAATCCTAACAGTTCCTCCATAGTGTCCACCGGTCAACTTTACGTTATACAGACCGCCACCATTGTGAATGGAGGTACATATATCTGTACAGCTTCAAACTCTGTGGGGAACTCCAGCGGTTCTGTTGATATCTCTGTACAATGTAAGTATTAGAGTTCTGCCGAAGTAATAAATGCCTATACATTACATCTTTTATTAATAATGTTGGGGATTTTTCTCAATTCCTGTGAATACATTAAATACTTAGCATTCAATATTGTACCTTTTAATCCAGACTAATAAAGTCATTCAAGAAAAGAATGATAATATTTTAGACCAACCAATACATATCTTTATTCCATTCTAGATAAACCACTTGCGCCGGTATTGGTACATGTTGATTGTAGGTCTACAGAAGCGTACGTTATATGGACGTCGCCTTCCACAAACTCTATTAATAACGTCCACCATAGTCTTCAGCTCAGCGAAAACAAAAATGTTTTTCTAAATGCATCTTTTGAAAAAATGAATAGAACAAATGAAATAGAAATAAACACGTATAAAGTTACCAGCCTGAAGCCTGGATCGGTATATATATTTAGAGTTTTGACCTCAAACCACAACGGCATCGCTCTGTCCAATAACCACTCATGTGTAACTGACCCAGAAAGGATGGAGGGTATGTACATTGATCCTCTTTTTGTAAGTTTGGAATTAGTAAACATATTAAATGGTAAACTTTTTCCTCAGACACAAATAAAGGATGTCCTACAGAACAGATAGTTGGAGGAATAATAGGTGGCGCTGTGCTTACAATTATCTCGGTGGTTGTTGTCTACGCTTTATGCAAATACAGAAAAGAAAGGAAAAATGAAGGTTAGTTTCCTGCATTGCTCAAAATTTTGTTTATTAATGAAAAAAGTCAAGATAACAAAAATACTTGATTGTAATTATCTTCCATCAGATTGGTATCACTTTAATTGAAATTGAACTTTAAACATAGATTGATTAGATAAATGAACTTTCATTAATCTATTTTATATTTTAATTGAATATCGTAAGAATGTTGTTATATTTATCAAATATATTAAAATGGAAAGTATATATATCCTATAGGAAGTATAGGTAAGTTACCTGTTGTTTTCCAAGTTTTGTTTATAAATGAATAAGGTGAAGATAACAAAGACATAAGATCATTGATAAATTGTCTTTTATTTGTTTGACATCAGAGAAAGAGAAACATTAATTCATTAAACCTGGATTAGTAAAATAGATAAATTATTATTTATCTATTATATATTCATTGAATATCGTGAAAAATGTTGTTATTATTCAATATATATTAAAGTGTACAGTTTATTTTAGGAATGACTCTAATTATTGGCCAAATTATTCGATTATAACCTGGTTTGGGTCAGTTTACGCTTTATAATCCGCGAAAGCGTAAACTGACCCAAATCAGGTTATAATCGAATAATTTGGCCAATAATTAGAGTCATTCCTTATAATTTGATTTGTAAATTATTAAACAAGTGTGGGTGTAAAATTGTGCTGCTTTTTATGAGTTCAAATTTGCCGCGCAATAATACATCCCTAGAAGAAGTAACGGAAGTGATTTGAAACAAGGGGACGTAATAACTGAAACACAGATCTAGCAGCCATGATGTTTGTTTACACGAGGTAAGAGCGAGCTACTGTTTGAAGTTAAAGGTACATTTATTAAATCTGGAATTTTCCATGTAATCCCATGGACTGGAAATGTGGGATTGCATAGATACAGATGAATCAGCTGGCTGTCAAGGGGTTGTGTCCCCATACCAAACCAGGTTATTATGTTTTATTCTGTGTTCCTTTTTTGGAAATCAACCAATGAGAGACTAGAATATAAACAAAATTAAATTATTTCCTATTATAGACAAAAACAAAGAGACCATGGACAGGTAAGGATTTAATATGTCTTTTACTTCCATGAAGATTTCTTATTTCATGTCTTAGTCCTAAAACAGTATTCAAAACGTGATGATTTAAAAAAGATAATAGAGTGGGATAGTTTGAAATAAAAGGATCAGTTAAAATTTCTGGTTTTTAATGTGTCTGATAACATTCTTTCAAATCTTATTCCTTGGAAAATATTATATGTTTTAAAATTTTCTAACATTCCCTTGAATTCAATTGATAAGTGAAAAGTAATGGCTATGCTTACTTTTTTAGTGAACAAAAAACAAATGAAGTTATCTCCCGTGAAGATCACCATTACCAGGGAATTTCAAATACAGGTATTACTTGATTACATAATCTTTGTAAAAAGATCACTATATGATGAATTATTTCAAATATTTTCCTCTGTTTGAAAAATATATGATTAAAAGACAGGCTAATATCTGATGTCTGTTGCACACCAAGTATAAAAAGATTTGAAAATATTTCAATGTACTTCTGAATATGTATGTCTTTCAAATAAATACCAATACTTTGGGTTGATATCTATCTGAATTTCATCGGCATAGGTAAATATTACTTTTTCTTTCAATTTTTTTTCTTCGTTTCTTTTAGAAACAACTGATACAAATGTTTATGAAAAAATAAAAGGTAATATAATTATGAAATGTCACGAACAAAGAAGCAAATCTTTCAATATAGTTTAGCTAGTTTGTAAGTTAACAATGTATAATTACTTTTCTTCATTTCAGACTCTAATAAAGCAGAAAATAGGTATTTATGCAAAACTACCAAAACATTTAATTTGTAAATTCCTTTACAATAAGGAAATCTATTGCACATTAACGGCATTAGATTATGATTAATATTTCTCTGAAATTTCAAACATAAAGGTCATTGAAGTATGATAAGGGTTAATAAACTTTTGGTAGCTAAATCCTATCATTTCCTTTCAGAGTGCAATACCTGGAATTAATTGATGTGCCAGAGGTTGATAAGAAAAATGACAGAGACAATACTCCAGGTAAGTATGACATTGTTACTGTAACAGTAATAAGGGATGATAATTTTATATTTCTCCATGGAATTAACAAAAACCTTCACCAAATCAGATATAAAATATAGAAATTTGAAGATAAAAGTTAACAAGACTGAATCAATTTTTTCTTATAATGAATAGACATTCAATTTCGTCTTTGATTGAAAGAACATGCTCTGTGTATGATCAATTTTTAACCGAGACAGACTACTCACACACAAGTTGATATTATGGGGATTTCAACAACATCGTTTTAAGTCAGAATTCTTTGGCTGTTATTTTGAACAATAGAAAAGGAAACGAACAGAGATCGATCTTAAAATTTCTATAAACAGTCTGAAGAGGGCAAAATAAAAAAAAAAACACAGACTCCTGGAAATTTCAGAGGTAAGATTAAAGTGACCATAGTAACTAACCAGTGGGTTGTATTTTGGCTGATTTGTTTCATACCAATTATTATTTTTTATTGTTCTAAATTCGACTACAGTATGTTGCTTCTTTTTTATTAATACATAAGGCTTACAGCGGGTAAGACCGGTAAACAGGCATCAGATCCCACCTCTCACATTTCCAGGAGTCGGTGTGTATGTCCTGTTCACAGAATTATAATGTTGAACATATATATAAGATCGATTAAGGTCTTAGAGAGTATAAAAGTTTATCAGCAGTTGTATTTTGGATGATCTGTTTCAAGAAGTATATGGAAATAACGAACAGAATTCAGTCTCAAAGTCCATAAAACAATACAAAATAAGAGCAGAGCAAACATGGACCCCCAAAAACATCAGAGGTGGGATCAGGTACCATGGAGGAGTTAGCATCCCCTGGCGACCGGTCACACCCACTGTTGTTTATTGTTCTAAATCCGACTACAGAATGTTCCATCTTTTTTTATCAATACATGTGATTTACAGCGAGTGTGGCCGGTTAACAGGCATCAGATTCCATCTCTGAAATTTCCAGGAGTCAGTGTTTATTCATATTCACAACTTTATAATGTTGAATGTTCTTATGAGATCGATCACTTTTTGTTAATTTTACCCTTCATACAAAGTGAAGAAAACGCTTGTCGCATATCATTATTTGAATTAAACAATTTCCTAGATAATTAAAAATAATAATGTTTTCACATCCTTATTTATAAACTTGCAGCCAAA